>JAYMTN010002628.1:0-10835 GCA_036897425.1 Erodium trifolium | reverse complement strand
CTATAGTTGTTATTTGTACTGGAAAGTCGAATAATAGTTATTTTCTGGTGTTTTTCCTTTCTATTATCTCGTCCGAAAAAAAAAATGATTCTTTTAGTTTGCATTCGTATGACTATATAATAGGCTTTCGAGGAATCCGCTGTTGTCTCCGATCATCACCACTCTGAGGTAAAGCAGATCACTACAGTCAGGTGTTCTCAAGATTTCATAATAAGAGTTCGTTGATCTTTGAAACAAGGCCTGTTTCGTTATTTTACCATTTTTAATTTGATTTTTCTGGTCCAGAATTCGAATTATCCACATATCTTTATTAGACTGTAGCGGCTCTGTTTTCATTATATCTCCTTTGCGGGTCTTTCTGATCTAGGGCTTTAAGTATCGTTTTTTTCTTCTTCTGGGGAGATTCTGGGTTTTGACTATCTGAGTGTTCTCTACCATCATCGAGACTGATCCCTTTTGGGTTTATTCAATACTGTATCGTTGCTTAGGTCATTGGGTTCTCAGTATTTTCAACTATATGGCTCGGTTGATTCTGCCCCACAAGTGTCCGGCTTTGACGAAAACGAATCTACTGGGTTTAATCTCTTCAGTTCATGTGATTACCCATCTCATCTTATTTGATTATTTAGCTGTTTATATGACAAATGCACAGAGCTCGATTTGGTTGCTATAAAACTAGTAACTCAGGAAATTTGGAAGTGCTCTGTTGTATGGTTTGTGGGTTTTCTGCATTCACTGTAAGAGGAGAGTTTATTTAGTGGTTCATGTGTTGCTTTATTCAAATTCAGATGCTATGCTTGCAACTTTGTAATAGAGTTCTTAGAACAAGTAATGCGCCCGGTCTGACATTTAAGTTAAAAAGGGATTTTTGGTAAAAAAAAAATCTTCATCTATTTCCCACATTTTTATGGAAAAAGCAGCATTGAAATAAGTTTAGCTGTTTAGAGTGTAGCGTGGAGTTTCTATATGTGTAGCATTTTAATTAATTTTAGCTGGTATTGGTTTAAAATTTTCAATATCTTCTCTTGGCAGCGTCCTGCTGCATGCCGGGTCAGTAATCTTGAGCATTCTGCAAAAAATATCTGCAGATACAGGCACCATCTTAGTTCAGCGGTTTGAAAATCTTTTCCTTGTCATTAGTGTAATCTATGACTGTTTTTCTATGCTGTATTTGTTGATTCTAATCTCACATCCACTGTCTTTTGGTGCTTGCAGATTTCAAGTCGAAGAAAATATTGTTTCCCATATACTCTGTCACGTGTAAGTTGTTTAATGTGATTTGGGAGCTGTCAATGATCATTTCTGAAGCGAACTTCATATATGTTGCATTTTTGTACTTTCATGTGCCGAATTCTGATCACAATTTAGTTCCTTTTGGTTCATTTAATTGATCACTACTGAACCTTATCTCAGAGAGCTCAGCAAAGCAGCCAGAGGCTTATTTGTTCAGTTGCCACAGAACCCTTAGTAAAAGAAGTTGAAGAATCTAAAATGGATGCACCAAAAGAAATTTTCTTGAAGGATTACAAGTTGCCTGATTACTACTTTGATACGGTATGTATATTTATTTGAATTTAAATTATGATTACTACATGCCATTTCTTTTTCTTCTTAACTTATAGTAATATCACTCCAGGTTGATTTGAAATTTGTACTGGGAGAGGAGAAGACAATTGTTAGTTCAAAAATAACTGTGTACCCAAGAGTTGAAGGTATTGTTCTATCTAACCGCATGCTATACTATAACACTATTGATTGATTTGTTATCATGATATACCATAGAATTTTCCAGTCATTGGCAAAATCTATCTGGACTCACATAATATGAATATTCAGTTTGATTGTATGAGCGATTTGTGCTAGTTTATTTATTTATGTGATCAACACTTATTTCTCTTTGTAATTGATCTTGAAAAATAGGTTCTTCCTCCCCTCTGGTTATGGATGGACGAGATATGAAGCTACTTTCAGTTAAGGTCAATGGCAAGGAATTGAAGGTATGATACTTTTCCACAGCTTATCTAAAATGTATGCAATACCAATATTTTTTCCCACCCCTCTCCTTGCACAACTTCTTATCTGTATGGAACATTTGAGTTTAGATTTTTTGGATGTTAGTGTAATAATTGGAGGTTCTCTTTATGTTCAATATTATATATGATACAATATAGAAATTAGGGAAAATTACACTTTACCGTACCCAACTTGACACGTTTTTCCCTTTACCCAACCTAACTAAAAAACTTTTGTTTACGATATCCTGAGATATATATTTTTTTAAATTTACCCTACCTACCAAAAAAAAAAATCGTTTACGACACCCTGAGATTTTTTTTTTCACTTTACCCTGCTTAACTATGATCAATTTCCGTTAAAAAGGTAATGGAAAAGAGTAAAGTGAAAAAAAAAAACATCTCAGGGTATTGTAAGCGAAAGTTTTTTAGTTAGGTAGGGTAAAGTGTGATTTTCCCTAGAAACTATATAGTTCTGTTCAGTTCAGCATTTTCAATGTGTATTTATTTATTTAAGTTCTTGCTTGTACTCTGATGGAGTCTTATGGCTTTTCATTTTATAACTCTGTTTTGTGCTTTCTCACAATATAGAAGGAAGATTACCTAGTGGACTCACGCCACCTGACTCTCTCATCTCCGCCAAGTGGTCAATTTACCTTAGAAATTGAAACTGAGATTCAACCTCAGAAAAATACTTCACTGGAGGTGAAACATACCTTTCTCTCACCCTAAGTTGTTCAGGAACTTTATATACATGTATAATACCTGTTCTTCATGTAAACCCAGTTTTCTTATACTGCAGGGACTTTACAAATCATCTGGCAATTTCTGTACACAATGCGAAGCAGAAGGTTTCCGGAAAATTACATTCTATCAGGTTTTATTAACCGAGACAGTTATTTTGATATTTGTGATCCATATTTTTAATTAATTTTCTATGACTAATGATATGTTTGGTTATCAAACAGGACCGCCCCGATATAATGGCAAAATATACATGCCGCATTGAAGCCGATAAGTCGTCCTACCCTGTGTTATTGTCCAATGGGAATCTCATAGAGCAAGGAGAGCTTGAGGTGAAGTTGAGCTGTCAATTATCAAGTAGGTAAAAAGATTGGTATACAAATATTACTTTTCCATTAATTTTCGGTCCATTGCAGGGTGGAAGGCACTATGCTCTTTGGGAAGACCCATTTGTGAAACCTTGCTACTTGTTTGCCTTGGTCGCTGGAAAGTTGGAGAGCAGAGATGACAAGTTCATTACTCGTTCTGGTCGAGAGGTCGCTCTAAGGATCTGGACCCCAGCTGAGGACCTGCCCAAGACTGCTCATGCCATGTACTCATTGAAGGCATCTATGAAATGGGATGAGGATGTTAGTCTCTTAACTCTTATCCTGAAATGTGATTGATATCCCAAAGTAATTTGTTCGCCTTGATTTTGAATGCAATCGCATGCTATTGCAAACAGGTTTTTGGCCTTGAATATGACTTGGATCTTTTCAATATTGTGGCTGTTCCAGATTTTAACATGTAAGTTATCCTATGCTAATATACTTGATTAGTTAAAATTTTGGGTGCATATGTCTTCTAAATGTCTAATAATTTTTTATGCTAAATTGAATATCAGGGGAGCAATGGAGAACAAGAGTTTGAATGTATGTTCCTGACTATCTTGGCTTCATTATAGACATGTCCTATTCTGTTTCTTAGAATTTTGTGTGTTTCTTCTGTACAGATTTTCAATTCCAAACTTGTATTGGCATCTCCACAAACTGCTTCTGATGGGGATTATGCTGCGATATTGGGGGTTATTGGCCATGAGGTTGGTTATCAATACCATTACATGAATGAGACATGGTCTTTACTTATCTGAATTGAGTTTAGATTAATTGGATTAATATTTGACTGGTTTCAATCTTCTTGTCTATCTTACAGTATTTCCACAACTGGACTGGCAATAGGTTGGTTAATATCCCATGATAACTTGTAATTCATTTGTAAATACTACTGATATGCCTAAGCTCCCCATTTTTGAATTCTTGAATTAAGTATTAGCTAAATTTTTTGCAGAGTGACATGTCGTGACTGGTTCCAGCTCAGCCTAAAGGAAGGCCTCACTGTCTTTCGTGATCAGGCATGAACTTTGTTCTCCTTTGTTTGAAAGAATGTGGATTTGGTGATCAGTTGATATATATCTTTGGGCTTCAGACCATCAACTCAATCTTTTGGGTTGGACCAGGCTTTAACAATTGCCACCTAAACAAACACCCTTCGGTTGATTTTTTTTTGTATCTGATAAATCTTTTGTACTTGTAGGAATTTTCATCTGACATGGGAAGTCGCACTGTGATGCGGATTGCTGATGTGTCAAGGCTTAGAAGTTATCAGTTCCCACAGGTGTCTTTTATTTTGTGTTTGATGCCGATTGTTATGGTATTATCGTTATTACAAGCCACATACTGGTGCTAATATTTGTTGGTGATTCTTCAGGATGCTGGTCCAATGGCTCACCCTGTACGACCACATTCGTATATCAAGGTTTGACTTAACCTCTCCTTTACTGCTTATACAGTTATATCTTGTAAGTTGTAAACATGCAGCTGAAGTTTCTTAACCATATGTTTTGAGTGTTAATTTAACTTCATTACCTTTTCCCTTTTAACAGATGGATAACTTCTACACAGGCAAGCTGACATCATTTTGAACTTAAGAATTCATATGCATAATTATTATTTTACCATGTGCCTTTAACTATGGGTTCTTTGGCTTTTGTGTTTGTTGATGTGGGAAATGATTCTGATTTGGGAAATTCACCAACTTGAATGTGCAGTGACGGTAACATCTAGCTATGATTTTTGTGTTCTTTATCTCCGTTTCTAGTTTCTATTTCTTTAAACAGAATAATCAATTTTTGTTCTTGGCTGTTTCTTTTTATTTTTTACAGGTTTATGAAAAGGTTAGATACATCTTATGCCGCTATCTCTCTCGCAACCGCAGAATTGTTGTCTGTCTATTAACAGTTCTTCCTATTGTTCTCGTGATCAGGGAGCTGAAGTTGTAAGGATGTACAAAACCTTATTGGGAAGTGAAGGTTTCAGAAAGGTAAGATATGCAAAGATGTCATATGTTTGAAGTCTTCATCTTAAATGGAAAGTTGGTTGAGACAAAAAAAAATTGTCTTTTCAGGGTATGGATCTTTACTTTAAGAGGCATGATGGGCAAGCAGTAACCTGTGAAGATTTCTTTGCTGCAATGCGAGATGCTAATGGTGCAGATTTTGCTAATTTCTTACTATGGTATGCATCTTTTTTTTTTCTTCTTCTTCGAACCTTCCACTTCTTCGAAGCTTCCACTTGATAGTTTTGATGCTGAAGGACTTGCATATAACAAAAATACAGGTACTCACAGGCTGGGACACCTTCTGTGAAAGTTACGTCACAGTACAATGCTGAAAGCCGTACATTTTCTTTGAAGTTTAGGTATGTGCTTCAAGTATTTGGTTGTAATATTCAGTATTTACAATCTCCTTCCTTTGATAGTAGAAATTTACATTTGGTGGATCAATTTTACAGCCAAGTGGTGCCACCAACTCCAGGGCAGCCCATTAAGGAGCCCATGTTCATCCCTGTGGCTGTAGGTCTGTTGGACTCTAATGGCAAGGATATGGCCCTTGGCTCCGTGTATCATAATGGGACATTGCAGTCTGTTGGAACCAATGATGAGCCCGTCTATACTACCGTTCTTAGAGTTACAAAGGTAGGTTCTTAACTCAAAAGTAAATCTATGCTTGCTTCATAGTTTATGTGATAAAAGTTTAATGCTTTGTGTTGATATGGTGTAGGCTGAAGAGGAATTTGTGTTCTCTGATATAGCTGAGCGGCCCGTTCCCTCTCTGTTGAGGGGCTATAGTGCTCCAATCCGTCTTGAATCTGATCTGACTAGTAGTGATCTGTATTTCCTCCTGGCTCATGATTCTGATGGGTTCAACAGGTTTGTATTTCTCCAAGCAGTGGTTGACTTACTGGGTAATTTTTTTTAACTATGTGGGTTCTGGATTTTAGGTGGGAGGCTGGACAAGTGCTGGCAAGGAAGCTGATGCTAAGCTTAGTGGCTGATTTTCAGCAAAGCAAACCATTGGTTCTCAATCCCAAGTTTGTGGATGGACTGAGAAGCATAATAAGTGATTCAAGCTTAGATAAGGTTGATCAAGACTCACGATCTTTCTTCTCATAGGGATTAGGAAGGCGATTGAACTAATCAATTGTGAATTGCTCAGGAATTCATTGCGAAGGCAGTAACTTTGCCAGGTGAAGGTGAGATAATGGACATGATGGAAGTAGCAGATCCTGATGCAGTCCATGCCGTCCGATCTTTCATCAGGAAGCAGCTTGCCCAAGAACTCAAAGCAGAGTTTCTCAGCACGGTATGCTATTCTCAAATCAGCTGGTGTTTTATGTTTCTCCTTTAAGTAGTATTTAGAATTAACTTGTTATTTGGATGCTATATAGGTTGAAAATAATAGGAGTTCAGAAGAATATGTGTTTGATCATCCTAATTTGGCCAGACGCGCTCTGAAGAATACGGCTCTTGGTCAGTATTGATTTTTGGGATAATTGCAAAAAAGTTCCCTGGATATTAACTTTTTTTTTTGTAAATCATAGTCCTCTTTCATAATTGCAAAAAAGTGCCCTCAACTTTCTTTTTTGTTGCTCTTTGAAAAAGTTCAGGGCACTTTTTTACAATTACCAAAGAAGAGGGCTAAGATTTGCAAAAAAAAGAAGAAGTTAATACCTGAGGGCATTTTCATGCAATTATCTAAGCAGTCTGTTAGAAAGGTAATATTTAAAAGTTGAACCAACTAAGCATATCTATGTTGGTACTGCTTATAGCATATCTTGCCTCCCTCGAAGACCCAGATTGCACCAACCTTGCGTTACAAGAGTACAATGCAGCCAAGAACATGACGGAACAATTTGCAGCACTGGCTGCAATTGCTCAGAACCCTGGTAAAGCACGTGATGAAGCTCTTGCTGACTTTTACGGCAAGTGGAAGGAGGACTTCTTGGTGGTGAATAAATGGTTTGCTCTTCAAGCCACCTCTGACATTCCTGGCAATGTCGAGAATGTGAAGAAGCTCTTGGATCATCCGGCCTTTGACCTGCGCAACCCAAACAAGGTGTACTCCCTCATTGGAGGATTCTGTGGGTCTCCTGTGAATTTCCATGCCAAGGATGGGTCTGGCTACAAGTTCTTGGGAGATATTGTGGTTCAACTAGACAAAATAAATCCTCAGGTAACAAACAAAACATACATCTGTCTCTGTCATTTGCTTCAGCCACAACTCGGTCTCATTTTGCTGTTGGTGGATTGATTGCAGGTTGCCTCCAGAATGGTGTCAGCCTTCTCGAGATGGAAGCGATATGACGCAACCAGACAAAGCCTTGCTAAGGTAATGAAACCAAACCAAGATTGTTTTTATCATTGTTGTTCTGAAACTGAAACCTGATAAGTTTCATGTCTATTATTACAGGCTCAGCTGGAGATGATCATGTCAATCAACGGACTGTCGGAGAATGTTTATGAGATTGCCTCCAGAAGCTTGTCTGCATAATAAACACGAGTTTAAGCTTCTATTCATGTCAGTGACATTGACAGTGTAGAAGAAACAAAACATGATGTCATTGATATTTTAATTTCAACATTTCATTACTCATATCAAATTGATGTGAACACATACAAGTAGAATCGACAAAAGAGCAGGCAAAACGACTGAGTTTCTGTCTTCTTCTGTTATGTTCCGTTAAACTCTGTTATCTTTTGACGCCAAATTTACCGTTTTACTCTATCCATCGGGTCCACTTTGGCCGGCTTCATCAATAAATTCAAAAGCCCCCATTTGACCAATGACCCGTCATCTGGTATAGCTTTTTCATACACAGGTATATATATCTCCTGCTTCGCCAACCTCCGATTCCTGTATCTCGCCGGCGCCGCCAAGACTCCGTTGATCGTTGCCGGGTTTTTCTCTTCTGGGTTGGGTAAAAATGCCTCCTTTTTCGCAATCTGTGTCCAAATCGATTGGGTCTCGCCAAACCAGACCCGACTCCAACGTCGTCAGCGTTGATGTTGGTGGCCAGATCTTCCAGACCACCAAGCAGACCCTCGCCCTCTCCGGCCCCGATTCCGTCTTCTCCCAGATCGCCGAGTCGGGTCAGCTCGCCACCCCGTTCGTCGACCGAGATCCCGAGTTGTTCGCGATTCTCCTCTCGCTCCTCCGCACCGGGAACCTCCCTTCCAAGGCCAAGGCTTGGGACCTCCAGGATCTCATCTCCGAGTCCCGGTTCTACGGGGTCGAGACCCTCCTGGTGAATTCTCTCTCCAACCCTTCTCAGTTCGAGGCCTTCAACCTCGACAAGTCTCTGGTCCTCCCCCTCAACGGCCGCGATTCGCCCTCTTCCATCGCCACCACGCCCAACGGCTCGGTCCACGTCGCGCACGGGAGCAAGATTACCTCCTTCGATTGGTCTCTGAGGCGCAAGTCGACGGTTCTCTCCCAATTCACCGCCGTCGATTCCCTGCTGGCGTTATCGGAGAACGTGGCGGCTGCAGGCGCCACCGATTTCTCCGGCCTGCAAGTCATTGATCTCGAGAAGGGGTTCGTGAGAGAGACGTTGAATTGGGAAAACGTAACCAAGTCTAGCTCCACCGTCCAAGCAATCGGCTCGTCGCCTGAAATGCTCTTCACCAGTTTCGAATCCGGCCGCCGGAATTCGAATTCCATCATGGTTTATGATCTGCAGAGCTTGAGGCCCGTCACCGAGATCGGCCACAACGAAATATACGGTGCAGACATCGATTCCGCAATCCCAGCTACCAAATTGAATTGGGTTTCGAGTTACAATCTGCTTATGGCCTCTGGATCCCATAGCGGACCTTCTGGAGTAACCGGCAACATCAAGTTGTGGGACATAAGGTCTGGAAATGTGGCCTGGGAGCTCAAGGAGAAGACTGATTGCTTCTCCGACGTGACGGTATCAGATAACTTGTCAGCCATGTTCAAGGTAGGTGTCAACTCAGGTGACATGTTCTTCATGGATTTAAGGAACATTGGTTGTGAGAAGCCATGGGAGTGTATTGGGGGTGGGGCTAGAGTTGTGAATGGGAAGAAGGAAGGTAATGGGTGCAAAATCGAGAGCCATGGCAATCAAGTGTTTTGCAGCAAAGGAGGCAATATAGAGCTATGGTCTGAGGTAGTGATGGGCTCTGTAAAACACAATGGAAGAGATGGGTTTGCTGAGGGAAGGGTCTTTAGGAAGAACCTACTGGGCAGAGTGAAGGACATGGGTGGTTCTAGGGTTACCAACTTGGCCTTTGGAGGTAACAAAATGTTTGTGACCAGGAAGGATCTGCAATGTGTAGAGGTTTGGCAGAGTTCTGCCAGAGGATATTGATCTCAAAACAACAAAGCTTAACAGGAGAGGTCCTTGATAATGTTAAAAATCCAAACTTTCTTTCGTAGTTGTGTATGATTTAATTCTTTCTAGCATGAACAGTTAGATACTTGAAATGATCAGTAACAATCCAATGTCTTGATTGTACTTATAAATGGTATGCAACTTCTGTACGATAGCTTACCGGTGATCAGGATTCAAGTCAAGAAAACAGTTTATTGAGAACTCGATCCATTGATTATTGGGAGTAACGAGGTTAAATCAGTCTTTTCGATCGAATGTTGTGGATGGGATTTAAGACATGAAAACAGTAACTAATTGCAAACTTTGTAAAGACCCAATTCATTGATTGGTGGGAGTAACATGGTTGACATCAACATTGGCTCAAGAGTTAATGCTTAATAATTTCCACCAGAAAAGGTTTGACTTTGGATGATCATCTACGATTGCAGGCTCTTTAATGCACATCTCTGTATGTGAATGTGAGATTGGTACTGACTTAACCTAGCGAGAATCAATTACAGAAGAGAGACTTCATTAGCCTGCAATTGCATACACACATATCTCCTTACCAACCAAAAGTGTATGTTGGTGTTCATTGCTCAACCACTTGCATTGAATTAGTGACACGTCTAGCTTTTATTATAGATAAGTGTGGCTCATTTAGGAGCCTCCTACCTATAACTTAATTGGGTCTCATGTCATCTCGACCCACTAAATGCTTGGCGTTTTTATGGGGACAAAAAGGTTCTAGATACATTTCAAATAATTTTGGAACAGCCTGCGTGATAATCAGTTAAATTTACTTCATAACAAAAATAGTATAGGAGTGATTTCGGGCAATAGAGATCATTTACATATATTTTTTAAAGAATTATCAAGAACTAAACTCTAGTATAAGAAAATCTCAAGAATTAAATAGGTAATGTTCAAAATCAATAAAACTACCAAATAATTCAAACCACTAGTCTTCTGCTCTTATTAATATGAGAGGTGCAAATAATTGATGAACAACTCCATTGTCTCCTACAACTAAACTGTAATACAAAAAGTCTCAAGAATTAAATAAAGGACCTTCAGAATCTATGAAATAACTAAATAATACAAACCCTTAGTTTTCTTTTCTATGCTTATTAATATGAGAGATGCAAATAATTGATGAACAATTACATTTACTTTTTCTTCATATAATAAAACTGTAATACAGAAAATCACAAGAATTAAATAAAAGACTTTCAAAATCTAAGAATGACCAAATAATTCAAACCAATAGTTTTGTATGCTTCTTAATTAGTATAGAAATGAGATCACAACTCACAAGTAGGGATGGCAATGGGGCGGGTTCCCCACGGGGATCCCCATCCCCGCCCCG
>JAYMTN010002627.1:0-10835 GCA_036897425.1 Erodium trifolium | reverse complement strand
CTTGGGGCTTCGGAAAATATATTGATGGAATATCCAAATGTTATGTTGATGTGGTTTTCATAGATCCTAGACGTGTAACCCAGTTTCACGGTAGAAACTATGATTTGAGTTCAGACATGGTCTTCAGTAGTACTTTATAATAGAGTACATTGATGAAACTACTAGTTAAATTTGGCTATCTGTTCCGTTTTCTAATATATGTTCACTAAAATTGGAATGAATCATCTTAGACATTTTATGATTAAATTATTTTTATTATTGAGGCTTACGCCCTGTTTCCTCCTTTTAAAACCTTGATTCGGTGTTTCGATCACATCCTGAAGTATCTTGGAAATGTAAACAAATTGATCCAAACTCACTGATGCAGTGATGGTCCTCGGAACCTTGTTTGTGGGAAACTATAAAAATAGAATTTGGGGGATTGATTGTGGAGTTGCAGTCTATCTTCTATAATCAGTTTGTCAAGCTTGTGTGAGTGTGGTTGAGTGGCACAGTTACAGATCCAGGAGGTGGTGGTTGATCTTTGTGATATTCTACTTAAAATTGTTTAAGTGGGTGTTAAATTCTAGGAAGGCTGTTGGAATACACCATTTTTCTAAGCTTTGAATGGATGCTATTGGCAAAAAAAAAATAGAGGGAGAATGGATGGTGTTTCTTTCAAAGTTTCAAATAGACTCGAAATAACTATTTTCTTATACTCATTCAAAACCAACTTTGTGTGTACCTGTTGCACTTTGAAGGCTTAGCAATGTGTCTCAGTAAGATCTAGTTTCATATTGTTTCTAAATATGAGGTGCATATGAACAGGCTCAATTGCATAGTCAATAAGGTCAAGAACTAATGCATATTATTCTTTGTCAATTCGTCCGACTGTTTTATCTATTTTTTGCTATACGTGCAAATCAGTGGGATTCACATTTTATGCTGACTTCTTTATCGATTCTAAAAGAGACCGTAGTAGAATTGATTTGATAAAAGTTGTGGTCAGTGCATGTAATTTTAGTTGGTACCTTAGAGGGGAAAAACTGGGGTCAAACTTATGAGGTGATTTAATGAGCTGTCTCTGTCACTGTCTCTCTATATCACATACACTCATGCCGCCAACAACCAAGACTGACTTGACCAAAGATGTAATGTGATGTTTGGATACAATTTGTGACTTAATACTACCTTCCTTTGTAGATTGAAGGTCATTATGGCCCGAGTGATGGAAAAGTTCATTGTCGCATCAATGTTTATGTGGATAGTTCCAGTTGTCATTCTATATGGTTTTAACCATAACTTGTTTCCTGGTAAGATTACTAACTCTACTTATTCTGGGTACAGTTTTTACTATCAAGCATTGGAGTGTAGAGATATATACATTAAGAGCATTCCATCATTCATTATTGGCCAACGCTCATATGTAATAATCCTAGCTTATTATTTGATCATCAAATTTATATATTAATGCCTTGTACTGGTCAAATTCAAATTGGGTTAGGGTCTATTTCTGTGGCAGTTGCCCATCTGATCTACTGATTAGTCTATATGTCATAAACCCACTCCTAGTATTTCATATAGCATATTGTTTCATTTACTAGTTCTTTTTTTACTATCTTTGTGAGCATACACTCATGTGTGCTTGAAATGGAGAAAAGTGGAGTGAAATAGTCATCATCACGAGTAATGGTACAATAGAATTATATAGTGCAAAAGAGGAGGCATAGATTATATAGTTAAAGGCCAGTGTGAATTAAACTAGATGTGTGATCCTATCTCTAGTCTTAAGTTTCTGTAAATATGAGGATTAGCAAAAGATGGATAGGATAATGCACTCTTTTAGGGGCAGATCAAAATATGGACAGAACTTCTTCTTAGACTGGTTTGCTAAAATTCATGACATGGAATGGCTTGTATGCATTCAGAGGTTCACATGAACAAGTTGTTGAAATGGGTCTAATGTTATTCATGGAACTAACAATTCTTGGTTGGAACAGGAGCAACCAAATTGTCCCCTTATTCTCTGACTCTGTTGAGTGGATTTCTTGCTGTCGTATCAGTCAATATTGTCATCATATTCTATATATGCATGGCAATGAAGGAACCCATGGTCAAACACGAGCCCGATCCTGCATTTCTTGCTGAGGCCAAAGCTAGTATAACTCGACCCGAAAGTGAAGCCAGTTCTTCTCAGTCTCGGGATAAACAGGAGTAAACCAAACTAGAATGCAGCTTAACCTGCCAAAGATGATGCCATTCATTAGATCTCAAAGTAGTTTCTTGTATGCCTAGTTTGTATTATTGTTATCAATTTTCTTTTATTAAGTCAGCATTATAAAGTATTTCCTTGTATGCCTAGTTTGTATTATTGTTATCAGTTTTCCCATTTCATTTTTGAGGAAATCTAGTTAGGTTTGTGATGCTCTTACATCAGTTTGGGAGTTACTCTGAGACTGGCTTGTTAAAGTATGAACAAGGAGAAAAGATGTAACTTAATTCATGCTCTTATGGCACAAAATTTGTGTTTTCTTACCTTGTGGATGTCATTGTCTTACATCTATTAGTTTTCTTAACAAAAGGATACTACTACCTTTTCAATAACCTCAAATTTTCAAAACCATCCTTACTAATGCGACAAATATCATACTTCACTCGACTAAGATACGACAAGTACAACCGCAACCTTGATTTTTTCTCCCGAATTTTTGGCCCCTTCATCTTAAACGAATGGAACTTGATCGAATGAAACGAATGAGAAACAATGGGATTGAGAGGACAATGGGATTTTGTAAGACATTGTCAATAAAATTATCAACATCAATATATGTTAATAATAGGTGAGGGCACCGCTCGATGTGCGGTGCTTGGTGTAAAGGTTCATCGGGTCAATTTGTGTATTCGTTCTTGTGGAACAACGATATTGGTATAGCGTAGTAAATAGCGTGTTACGCAAAATAAGAATATTAAATGAAATTGGATAAGTGTTAATTCAAAGAGGAGACGTAGCGTGATGCGCTGTAAGTGTTATTTTGTAGGATGAACTATGTCAAACTTTACATTTTACTAACCTCTTAGCACCTTTATACAACATTCCTTGCAATTACATACATGTACTTCAATATATTTAAGAATTTATATGATTTGAAAAGAAAATGTACAAATTTAAATACACTATACTGTCTGCAATCATGTAACAATAAAAGAACAACACGGAATCTAATTGTCCACCAATGCGCATGTACGTCAAATATGGACAACCAAAGCGAGTATTAAGTATGAGCGTCTAGCACGTGACACAATACATTCAATCGTGTAACAAAAACCAACAATTGTCATTGAACTCAAAGATAAGAGATGAATCTTACTAACCAAACATGTTTTCCGAAATCCATAATAAACTCAAAGAAAAAACCCTTTGGTCTCTTCATTTGTTTACATATGTTTCAAAGTTTTTCTAGTCATCGGGATAGCTGAAACAATTAAGTCTAATTATGTAGTAATTTATTTTAACTTTCTTGGCAGAGTTAGGTGATCGTTTCTAGATAGCACAACAATATATATGATTTATTAGCAAAATAACAGTAAAAAATTAGAAACACACCCATGATCATTTTGTTTTCATTGACGTGCCCCATGATCGTTACGTGGGTAACAATCTGAAAACTGTGCAGCAGTATAATGGGGGCCAAGTCTTTTATCCTTCAGCTGATGACTGAATGCTTCACATTATAATGTTTATATATCATTACACAATACAATATTTACGTGATGAACAAACATTATACCTTTTACAGAATCTTGATGATTTGTTACATGTATTCCTCAAATTTTCTTTCATTATCTTGTCGAAATCATTAATTATAAGGCACTGCAAATCAAAAAATTAATTTCAAAATAAAAAGAACCATTAAATTATTATATGTTAATGAAGTGTTAATTGCCTCCGGAAAAGTCAAATACCCAAATCTGATGGTCTCACAATGTGTATCTCCATTCAAAATTGTTCAACACGATCAATGTATGTCCTATAGTAAATGTTTCTAAATTCAAATACTTGAATCTGTTGACTAAACATGAGATACCAAAAAATCATTGTAAGTGCTTTAAGTTTAACGGAATCATGTCTAACTACATTAAATAACTAGGCTGCAATTAAAAACAAAGATCCCAATTTTATTTATTTGAGCCCAAATGAACGAAGAGGGTGGGCTTGAGGGTCTTGCATGCTCAAGGCCCAATACATAAACGGGCCATTATCATGTTATGTCGGGCTTTCCCGCCCTATTCCAGTTCCTCTTCTTCATCGTTCGAGTCCCGACTGGTGCAGCAGGATTTGGAGTGAAATAGAAGCATGCCGGTGGCAAGGCCCGAGACCTCCGATGCGAGGATCATTGCTCACATCGACATGGACTGCTTCTATGTTCAAGGTTCTTTCGTTACTTACACAGACATATATACGTATACATGTGGCCTTAGTTTGGGAAAATGATGATTGAATTAGGTCAAAATTGAAGTTCCGAGTGATGCGAATTTGTTTGAGTTCCAGTAATAAATTATGCATTTTTTGAACTTGCTATTTTAGCTATCTGTATCATTTTCTATTCTTGAAAATTGTTGTGAAACTAGTATTCACCATGCGTCATGAATAAAACAAGGCAGTGGTCAAAATTGGTATTTTGTAAATGAGCAATGAGGAGATCTCTCAGTCAGTATGGAAATGGAAACATTTAGTGTAAGTTGGGTTTGTAAAGCTTGCTTTATGCCCCCAATTGGTTAGACACTCAATTGAGAGACTTTGGGGGATTACCTCCTTTTGGATGGGATTTTGCAAGACTGAATTTATGACGTTAGTTCTGGTTTTGCAATATTTAACATTTTGGGTTCCTATCACCGTGAAAAGGGTCAGTGCCAATTTCATTACTCTTAATTTTGCTAATGTTCCTTTTTGAAGTTTTTCTGCCCTGTTAAGATAGCTTGTCTGTGATCAATATCGTGCTATTTCTGCCCTGCAAGTGTAGGTGCTTGTTGCTTCTCATCTGATATTTATACTCCTCGTTGAGACAGAAAATCGAATATCATACTTGGGACTGGTTTAACTCAACAAGTTTGTCTGCAATTAGTTGATATCAACAATGTTTCACAGTAAATATTTTTTGAACAGATTTAGTGAAATATTTTTTTTTCACTTTTTTTTCCGTCATATGTATATGTGTTGAGGAAAGGACATAAGAATCAATGTCTTAATTCAACTATTCAAGGAACTCATCTCAGAGTGAATTTGTTCTTTTGGGAGGTTGAATCCTAAATTTGGCCTCATAGCTCTTACATCTTATTTCTGTGCAGTGGAGCAACGGAAACGACCTGAACTAAGGGGTTTACCTACTGCTGTGGTGCAGTACAACTCATGGAAAGGTGGAGGCTTGATTGCTGTCAGTTATGAGGCCCGTAAATATGGTGTAAAACGGTGAATGTGATTTTACTCTTCCCATCTGTTTATTTAGATTTTAGCTACAGAAAACAATGAATATAATATGTGATTTTAGTTCAATGCGAGGTGATGAAGCAAAGCAAGTTTGCTCACAAATTCAGTTGGTCCAAGTTCCAGTTGCTCGCGGTAAAGCTGACTTGAGTATATACAGAGATGCTGGTTCAGAGGTCTTCTGGTTTTGTAATTTCATTTTTATGCATGTGCGTACATCTCATCAAAATGGAACATATGGTGAATTGTTATTTAGTTTGCAGGTGGTTTCTATTCTTGCCAAGAAGGGTAGATGTGAGCGGGCATCAATTGATGAAGTGTATCTTGACCTTAGTGATGCAGCTGCAATAATGCTAGCTGAAAACCCTCCAGAGAGCTTTGAATCAATTGATGAAGAGGTTCTGAAGTCACATATTTTAGGGCTCAATGACGAGGTAGATGAGAATGGTGTTGGAACTTATACCTCCCTGTGCTCTATACTTTATAGTGATTCTACTACTTAGATTTTGAATTCAACTGTATGAAAATTTGGTGTCTGAGTCGCTAAAGGGCTGACTATACAGAAATTCTGAGCCCTAGCTGATATCACCAGTATACGTCCAATCGTTTGGAATGTATATGGTGAGAACTGAGACACATCCCTTAGTTTATATGTAGTTTCAATGTTAATCCCCAAAACTTGAACATCATAAAGGTATGGTGTATAATGTAAACTAGTTTACTATTTATTCAAGATGGCGGGATTTGAATTTTACCTTGAAGGTGGAATGGTCATGCTTTGTGCCAAAGCCGTATTTTGGATCAATATTGCAGACCTAATCTAATCATGGACTTTTTCTGATCAATTTCCTTTGACCTTTAGTTTTCTCATTTTGGTGATTTTTGTCTTTCCTCATTTTGGTGTAGAAGTACCCTTCATTAGACAACTATGTTAACGTGTCTTCTTTTTCTTCTACATGAGAAAGTTCAAAATGTCATCTGGACTAAATAGATGGAAATTCTTAGTTCATCACTATCATGTTATTCATCGAACTATTATTGTCATTCTTTACCAGTAATTCATTTTGGTTTTGTTTGTCAATATCCAGGATGAGAAGGATGGCAAAGAAAGTGTAAAGGAGTGGCTGTGTAAGAGTGAGGCCAATAATCGTGATAAGTTATTAGCTTGTGGAGCCCTTATTGTTGCAGAGCTCAGGATGCAAGTTTTGAAGGAGACTGATTTTACTTGTTCTGCAGGTGTTGCTCATAATAAGGTATGCAGCATGCCTTCTGATTTTTTTTTTCTTTCTTTCGTTCAGAAATTGGTTTATATTGGTAAATTTATGTTGGATTTCATTTGCAGATGCTGGCTAAACTTGCTAGTGCCATGAACAAGCCTGCGCAACAAACTGTTGTCCCTTTCTCATCGGTAAAAGGCCTTCTAAGTTCCTTTCCAATAAGGAAAATGTAAGTTTTGTTCCAGATGTTAGCAATTTCTTCGAGTCCGATTAATGATGATAAAAGGATTTTGGGTTACCTAGAGTGAAATACTGCGGAGGAAGTTTTTGTTTCTCATTCTTGTATCTCGTCACCAGTTGTTTATTACTATCATTTCTTGTTGATGTGCACTGAGTCAGTTTTGCAAACTTTGTTTGCAGGAAACAACTTGGAGGAAAACTTGGAAGTTCCCTGCAAAATGACCTGGGTGTAAATACTGTTGGAGATCTATTGCAGTTTTCTGAGGATAAGCTTCAAGAACGTTATGGCATAAATACTGGGTTTATGTTTCTAAACTCAACTATGACTGTTTAAACTTCTTAGAATTTTGAGATACTCTTACAGAGTTTGTCCTGCTTGATGTGCAAACCTGCCATTTCTTAACATCAAATCCATTACTATCCCCTCACATGCAGTTAACTACACCTTCTATACAAAAAAACTGTTATATAATACCCAATTGTGTGTGTTGTATGAGCGAGAGATAAAGAGAGTTACTCCTTTTAATCTCGCTGCGTCAGTAATGGTCAGAATTTTGTTTCTCATTCTGCTTTTACGTGTACTACAGTACTTGGTTATGGAACATTGCAAGAGGAATCGATGGTGAAGAAGTTGAGGGGCGCCTTCTTCCCAAGAGCCATGGCTCGGGGAAGACATTTCCTGGTCGTCAGGCTCTAAAAACGCTTGCTTCTGTAAGAACTTTCTGCCGGTCTAATGAATATTTTTCACGTGGTGGTCAATCCTAGTCTCCTCCTACTTGCACATCCTTCCTTTATCAAACAGTAGGCAGTAAGAAGCAAAATTATCGCCAACATATTCAGTATATGCATAAAAAACATATAGATGTGTTTTTTTTTTCATTACATGACATATTTTTGGCTTGTTGACAGCTGGCACATGGGAAACTTATTTGCGGAGTGGGTTTGAACATAGTCTTCTGACCTTGATCTACTCATATGTCCATCTTATTTGAATATGTCTCCTTTTCAGGTTCAGCATTGGCTTGATCAACTTTCTGAAGAACTCAGTGAACGTCTTCAAGCAGACTTGGACCTCAACAAACGAATTGCAGGGACACTCACCCTGCATGCTAGAGCTTATAAAGTACCTATTTAGATTCCTTGTGTTCAAGTATGGCTTTTACTAGATCTACTGTACTTTTGCTAATAGCAACTTATCCTGCAGAACTCTGACACAGAGTCGGATAAAAATTTCCCTTCCAAATCTTGTCAGTTAAGGTATGGTGCTGCCAAGATTCAAGAAGACGCACTAAACCTATTTCAAGCTGGGCTACGTGAATACTTGGGCTCAAACATTATTAAAACTCAAGGAAGTCAATGCAGTGGTTGGGGAATAACATCTCTTTCTGTTTCAGCAAGTAAAATTATTGCTATAGCTTCTGTAAGTCTTACTTCTATATTTTTCCCAGCCCGTTCCTGGCTTATGAATATTTCCTGTTCTTCCTGGTCATTTTGGGACACAGGCATATACCTTATATCATATATCATCAAAACATGCAAGCAACACATTACCAGCATTTTTGGGTGCAAAGTTAGTCACAGGACTTATCATATTTCTCTAACATACCACAACCTTTTGTCCCTCATACTCTTTTCTATGCATGGATGCTTCTGAGAATGAAATTATCTGCTTGAAAAGTCAAAGGGATTACGATCATTCCTTTTAATTATGCTTATATAATTACCTTGTTAATTCATTAATTATATGTTTAGTAACTTCTGTAGGGCACATCTTCAATCATGAAATACTTCCAACATCCATCCTGCTCTTTGTCCAAGCAATCTCAGGATAGCTTCATGCCAAAAGATGTGTCGTCATTGCCAACCACAGGTGTTTTTATTTTTTCTGCCTATTGACTGTGCTTGCTAACATTACACTCTTGGTTTCGTGATCTTCCTTTCTACAACCTAATCAATAATCATTTCGCTCAGGTGGCGAAAGCTGTTCAGGACTTACTTCAAATGAGGCACAGATTGACCTACGTGAGGAAGAAACCATGACCGAGTTTAATATGCCTGGTTTGGATAAACAGGAGCTGAACAAAATGGTATAATACAAACCTATTCATCAATAACTAGTCTGATGCTGGTGTAAGAAAATGCTCTTGCACTTGTTATATCTTCAATTTTGAGGTTCTTCAAGAATCAAAGCTGTTCTGTGTCTACACTCAAACCCAGATGCTATATCATCTGGTAAGGATCCTTTGCTCTTGGATTCTTGTAATATTCTAATTACTTTGATTGCATCTAATATGGATATGATATTCCTCTGCAGATGTTGACTCTATAAGTGCCAATAGTTCACAACGGAATCAAGTCCAAATGCCAAAAGAAACTCCTATTGCACTAACTAGTAGTTACCGAGTCAATCAAGGAAGGCAAGTTTGGAGTTATAATATGGACGAGGTTGACCCTGACGAGCTACCACCGGAGATCCAGCAACAAGTCCTGGCACTCATAAGCGGCCTAACGTAGCTAAACGGGGTTCTAGTATTTTTCACCCATGAGAAATCTTTGATGATCTTTGCTGTGGAATTAGAAATTTTATGTACAAATCTGTTCACCTTGAACACCACTCACACTCACATTCATGATTCATGAATAGAGCTTCAAAAACAGTATCCTTTTTACAAGTTACAGCGGCCTGGGCAATAAATGGGCTGAGGAT
Organism: Erodium trifolium; assembly: GCA_036897425.1. Classification (NCBI taxonomy): domain Eukaryota; kingdom Viridiplantae; phylum Streptophyta; class Magnoliopsida; order Geraniales; family Geraniaceae; genus Erodium; species Erodium trifolium. The sequence goes on along the minus strand of JAYMTN010002627.1, from coordinate 1,210 downwards.
GTTATAATTATTGCTCCCAAGGCTAGCTCTCTCTTCTCCAACATCATCGATCAGGTCTTTTCTCTGTACTTTCGCTCGCCCTCACGTAAACGAGTGCATTAATTTTGTTAAATCCGTTGTTGATTTTCTTCTCGCTTTATGTTAGATCTGTTTGGTTATGATACACTCTAAAATAGAGTGTATGAGAAAGTGGAAGAAATTAGGGTTTCTGTGCGTTACAAAAATGAAGAGAGATGGAGAAAGGATAGAGAGAGAAAGAGAAGAGAGGTAGAGAGAGAAGGATATTAGTCAAATGAGCTATTGCTGCCCTTTCCATTCATCTGCGTTCCTCTTGTACAAAGTAGACGATGCACAGTAACTACTTAATTGAGCTAAGACTGACAAGGCTTGGGCAGGCCCTTACAAAGCCCACTAACTTATATAAGAGCCCAACTAATTTACAATCCCATGCTAATGACCCAATTATACTTTTCACTCGTAACGGGTTGCTTAGAAAAGGTAGCAAAAAGAGTTAGGGCATTCTTAATATACTATTCATTAGTGTTCTGAGTCGCTTCGGGTCTGTGGAGCACTGAATGCTACGTAATTTCCGTTTTTGTTTTGGAAAGAATACTGAAGCAAAAGCATTTGCAATTTTGATGGTATTGTTATTTTTTGTGTGGTAAGTAATTGTTTGCTGAGTTTTTGTTGCTTCACAGCTCTTTTGGTTGTGCTGATAGCTAGTCAAAAGGTGGGTTGATGTTATTAGTTTGATATTTTTGTATGTGGAATATTAGTTTGACTCATCATCTCTTGAACCTCTATTAATGTCTTTTTCTGTTTGACATCCCTCTGTGTGCTTATAAACTTATGACCTGTCCCCTCGAACCTTGCTTGTGTAGCTGATATAGTAACATTCCCTTCAAGTATTAATGGTGCCCCAACCAAAAGTTGAGGTGCAAGAATAATTGATGGCTCTTGTAAGTATGTAACAACTTTGATTTTTTTGCTACTGATAAGAGTAAAACCAGATTCATTAGATTTGTCACCAACAATGATAAAATCCAATTCTTCATCCCAACCAACTAGATCAATAGCGCGATAAATGAATGACATGATCGGCAAGACTGAATTTCTCATGAAAACATATACCCCAATACCCTTCTTAACCTCACTGAAAACATCAGAAATACCATAACTCACTACTTCTTCAACATTGAATTTTGCAGCC
>JAYMTN010002626.1:0-10836 GCA_036897425.1 Erodium trifolium | reverse complement strand
AAGTTAACAACTCAATTGCATCTCATCCATTCATTCTTAAAATGAATGACTTGGATTGGTTCACATGATTACTACGTTAAGGAGTAGTTTCTATTTTATTTTTCCTCTCCTTACATATATGTATTTTTGTTTAACAAAAAGACATTAAGAAGCATATATATGGTTGCTGAGAATATTATATTATGTGAACTTTTTGTTACATTACTATTTAGGAGGAGACCATTAGTAAAATCAAGACACGCAAATGTCGTGTAAAACTTTTAGATCACATGATACATGTTTTCTTTTTTTACACATTAATTTGAGAATACAAAAAACAAAGGATTGTGAGTTGTTAATTTAAGAAACTATCTAGTTGTGAGTTGTTACTTCATCTCTATTTCGTGACCATTGTTATTCTTGTACTTTAATGTGGTTGTAATAAGTTGATACTTCATGTTTATTATGACCAATGTTATTTGGTATATTTTAGTTTGGTTGTAAATTGTTAAGTACTTTATATTTGAAAATTATCATACCAAACGACCTACTACAGCGTGCGACGTAATGTGATCAACATAATTTAAAAATGATTAAATTCTTTATTAGTCTCTTGTTTGATTTTTGATGAAATAATTCAATCTTTTTACTGGTTTTTTTACTAAGAAATAAACGGGAAACTAAAACAATAAATTGAGAAAATAAAAAAATGTGATAGCTTATAATCGAATTAATGTATACACACCCTCAACTCAAGAAAAAACTAGACAATGAAAATAAACGCTAATAATTCAATAGAACATTAGATGGATCATCAAGGTGTGGGACCACAAAGGTTTGGTCATCAAAGACATGAGATAGGGATCTTGGGATTCTACTTCATCTTTTAGACGGTGAAGTATCGAGTTGATGAGAGGAATCACGATCGTTCAATCACGCCTCTCTCATCATTGAGGAAATTATGTCGCAAATCAATGAGATGACCCTTACATTTGTTCGGATCTAGTTCTGGACTAGGGTGTTTGACCTATCACCAAAAGCCCCACAACTAAAACGTGGTTCACAGTCAGCGCATCGCTGAGAGGATTTATGGCGATGGATGCTGACCAATATGGCATGACCTAGGGAGCTACCATTCGGGTCATGTTCTGGACGGACCTCGTTCGCCTTTTCCGTCGGACCATTTGCCTCCGTCTCCCGGGATAGCAGTACCCTATCTATCCTCGCCTGTAGTACAAGCGTCTCACTGTGTTCTGCTTCTTTTGTGGATGCATTGAGCATGTCGTTGTTGGCTGCCCTTTAAGGGAGAGACTGGACAACTCCTTAGACTTCCATTTTGACCTCTCACGGATGGCCGAGGAAACCCCTAGCCTTAAAAGGTGTATTTTTCGAGACTGATCGGATCCTATTAAGCCCCAAGGACTACTGTACCAACCACGACGTTTGGATTGTCCTCCAGGTTTTGCCCCGATTCAACAAAGCTCCATGTTCCTAATACAAGATTTCTAGACTAAGGAGCCAGCGTGTCTGTGGAGCAGGATGCACACGAGGCTTCTATCATACAATTAGTTTCGGGGTAGACGATGGCATGGCTGGGTCCGAATCAAGTAATACAAGATCTCTTAACTAACCCGGGACGGGAGGAGACCCTGCCCCAACTCCTGAGGCATTCCATTCTTCATCAAGGAATCTGCAACTTCTCAAGGACGGGAGATGTTGTAACGAGGCAAGTTCAACCCACGTCCCCATCCTATGCTCTTACTATACTTTCCCTGCGACAAAAATAGGGCGATGCAAACCCTCCCACTGCCTGTAGAGGCGGAAATTATCAGTGAGGATGTTGCGAGGTCTGCAAAGCAGCCTCGCTAGATTCAATAATCATGCCAAGGACAAACAGGGTAATCTTGAGCAGACATACCCCGTCTTGAGATATGACACAACCTGATCTCACTCCTTATCCTTTCCCTGAAAAACTCCTCCATTACCTAAATTATCATCTCCTCCCCCGCAGGTCTCTTTCGAGTCGAGCTGGGAAACGTTATGAGTTGGCCACCTCGCGAGAATAAAGATCGATTCCTTACTTTTTCACTTGGAATAACGAGAAATCTATGTTACAAAGTCAACGTTGCGGACATATCTATGACTGTGTTCGTCCCTTTTCCGATTGTATCATTTTTCATATGACCTAATAATATAAACTTCAGTTCCACTAAAAAAAATTAAATCTTTTTTTTTATTTGGTAAAAAATCATTTTTTTGATTAATCTTGTTAGGTCTAGGAAAGAAATATAAACATATACGTGGCAGTTTCTTCAAGAGTCTCCTCGTACAAGCACTGAAGCGTGATTTTTGGACGAAATCCCCCTTCTCTCTCCCCATCAAACCCCAAAACAATAGACTCTGAAACTCAGCAAAGCGAAGCCAAAGCCAAAGCCATTTCCTTTCTATTCTTCCTCGTCCCTTTCCTTTCTATTCTTCCTCGTCCCCTCCAGAGAACCGCAAAAGACCGCGTCTTCCCCAAAACCCAACTAAACCAGAAAGCCAATACTCGGTTTCGGACTCTAACTCAGAAGGCCCAGTAAATTTCCGACGACTCTATCCGGAACTACACTGCGAGTGTCTCCGTAGAGAGTGGTACGATCATCGTCTGTGTTTTGGGTCTGCTCTATTTTGCGCTGTTTTTAGCTGATTTGCTTCGATTCCTGCCATACATTGCTTGATTTCTCATGGGTTTGCCTTGAATTGATTTTCCCAGTAAAAATTATATTTAAAGTGCCCTTTTTGGTGCTTGATCCTTACAAGCCAACTGCATTTTGTTCAAATGGGTCTCATGGAGGAAAAAAGTTTCCTTTTTGTTGTGTTTGGGGTATTGGGTTCTTCTCCACTATGTTTGGTTCCCTGAAATTGAGTGTGTTTTCTTTTTAACTTGTTATCATTGTAGTCTGAATTTCTGTTGGGGCTTTCTTTCCTATGAACTTTTCTGGGTTATATTTTCGATTGCAGTGTTAAATTTTCATGTTTTAATGGTTATTTTAATATGATTTTGTTTAGGAGTTCCAGAAATATGAAAACCCAAAGCAAAATCTTGAACTTCCTCATGGAATGTGGACTGGATTTTCTGGGGAAAAACATGATTGTCTATTTGTTTGAGATAAGTAGGCATAAGAGATTTGTTAGGCTACTGTCAAACATATGGGATGTTTACATTTTCTATTTTCATACCGGGAGACCTTATAATGGGTTTTAAAGTTCATAATGTCATAATTCATGACCATTGTTTTGGTTGCTTGACTTATGTCTGTGATTCGAGTTCAGTTGTTTCTTAACGGGCTAAATGTTTTTTGTTTGTCATTTTTTTGGTAAAAAAGTATGCTGATCCTTTCTCGGTCTGTAATTCAATTGTAAATCTTATTGTTTTGCAGTCCCGTACAATTTAAAATACACGTGACAGGAACAATTCAAGATTTAGAGTTATATATTAGGCTCATTTTTTGTATATAATCTGCCTATTGATTAGCTTGAGTTTTGTATATTGTGACCAACTTTTAGACCGTGCTGGTTGGATGAACAATCGTTCTCCTTGTTCTATATAGGGATAATCTATCAAAAGTACACTAAACTTATCACATTTCTCATTTGACTACACTGAGTTTTAAATTTTCTCATCCAACTACACTGAACTTTCAATTTTTCTCACTTCACTCTATTTGGGTAATAAATGACAAAAATACCCCTGCAACAATGAATCTTGGCTTGCTTTTTATTACAAGGTCCCGATTAAGAAAATAATTATTATCTTTCTTTACGGTAATAAATAATAGAACTTGATGGTACACAGATATTCTTGTTCGAGTTCCCTAAATTGTTGTAGGGGTATTTTTGTCATTTTATTATCAAATAGAGTAAATGAGAAAAAATGGAAGTTAAGTGTAGTTAGGTGAGAAAATATAAAAGTCTGTGTAGTTAAGTGAAAAATGTGACAAGTGTGTATATATGCGAGGTTATCCTTTCTATATATCACGTGTATTTATCAGGCTGAAGAAGCCTCAGATTTTGTTGTACTAGTATTTAACTAATTGCAAAAGTTATTACACTTTTGACATCATATTTTATACAGGTTACAACTTAGCATCTTGGCGATTTGTTCTACTTGTATAAAATCTAGAAAGTACCGATGGTATCCAAAGGATCAGTGGCTGTTATTGCTAAGAAGACAACCCCTACGCCCAAGGCTATCATACATCAGAAATATGGGGCCAATGCTTGCTATAAGGTAGAGGAAGTACAAGAGCCAACTCAAAACGGGTGCCCAGGATTGGCCCTCCCGCAAAAGGCCCCTTGCCTTTATCGCTGTACCTTGCAGCTTCCAGAAATTTCGTTTGTATCAGAGACATTCAAAAGGAAAAGGGAAGCCGAGCAGTCTGCAGCAGAGATGGCTATAGAAAAGGTTTGTTTCATCTTCATTTCCTTCTATTGTTCCAGTTATATAGATTGCCTTTATTTCATTTATTGGATATGACTTATTAATGTCAGGGATAATTGCAAAAACTTGCAGTGAACTATGCACATTTCGCAAATACTATCGGTGAACTGTTTATTTTTTTGCAAAAAAACACCCCCAACTATTTTCCATATGCAAATCTGTTATCTGTAACGGAAATTAATCACGTGACAGTCATGTGACTTCAATTTTGTTTTGGAAATGACAGTTTTACCTTTTACACTATATGTGTTTTGCAATTTGTAACCCTCATGTATATGCGATTTGCAATTTGGAAACCTTATGTATACACTTTTGCATGGTTACTTTCGACTTTTTGAAGAAAATAAAATAAACAATGTTAGTGGATTTGCAATTATAGATTGCCTTTATATCATTTCTTGGATAAGACTTATTTATGTTGTTGTTCGTATTTTAATGTTAATTGTTTGTATGATTTCTTAAATGTAACCTATTGTAGCATGGCAATGCAAACATCTAAGGTGAGAAATTCATGCTAGGAAATATGTTTACTTGTGATAATTATATACTCTGTTCATAAACATACTCTTATCTTCGACCAAGCCTGATTTAGCTCTTTAGATGAAAACATCAAATCAGTATTACATGTTAATTCCCAAAAGTTCATACCCTGTCCAAGAGACTAGCCTCTTTGTTTTGGGGTTTGCAACTATTTTGATGTCATATTAGTGAGTGCTGTTGATAAACCCATTTTCTCTAAATTTAATGTTAGATATACTGCAAACAATGGTTAGGATGTCATACTCCATAGGGATTGCCAATTTCATAGCTCAAAGTTCTTGGACCTTATAAACAGTCTTCTTTTGGAAATATGAAGCTGATAAATTGGATAGTATGCGTAAGGGTGAGGGTGGAATGCCTAACTGATGCACAATTGTAAATAAGAACGGATTCCTGAAGGACTAATTTCTTGTTTATGTGTCTCGCAATCAAATAATCTTTTCATAAAATTAAATTTTCCTCTTGCAACTCGTTGGATTACAACCCATATCTGTCCTCAAATACAGAGGCTGTGTGTAATATCTATTTTGTTTCAACAATGTTGATAAAGACAAAAATTCTCATTTCTTCGTAAAGGTGTTGTTAATAATATATGTATTGATATTTTTACACATATACTCATTCTTTATGTTGCAGCTAGGTATCTGTCCTCCTACAAGTAATCCTACTGCCCAAGAAGCATGGGATGACTTGGTCGCTCGCCTAAGCTACTTCTTTTCAAATGAGGTTTGTAGTTTATGAAAACTGTCAATAACTCCAAATCAATTGCTACCAGTGATTAAATTATAGTTCATTCTGACACTTTCTTGGCTGCTCTGTTTATGAAGTTCCTCTCCTCACTGCATCCATTGAGTGGCCACTTTAGAGCATCTATACAGAGAAAAGGTGATTATTTTGGCTCTGTTCCTGCTCCCATCATTGCTGTCTGTGATACAAAAGTTGGTAATCTATGCAAGTTCATCGACCCCAAGGTGGAGAAAAATCCTTATCTCGTTATATCATTAATAATGAGGGCTGCTGCAAGATTATCAGAATCTCTTGATGCTCCAAAAGGGCAGCTGTGGATCCGGAGGCTTAATCCATATCCTCTTGAGCTAATAGAGTCCTCAGTTATGGTAGAATCCATCTCCCCAGAAGTGATTTCGGTGCATGCTATATATATTCCATGTTCATTGGAGAAAGCTATTGAACTGGTGACTATTCATATCTCCTCAACTGGGTATTACTTAGATTTTGTTGCTAAACAACTTGGGTTAACAGATGCTTCCAAGGTTCTGGTTACAAGGTATGTTAAATCTTTGAACTTCAAAGTTTTATCGTTATGGATATGATTTTCTAATTCGTAGATGCCCTTTAACAGGACCATAGGTAAAGCTTCCTCTGAGATGAGAATGTACTTTGCTGCTCAGGAGTCTAATTTGTTTGATCCATCATCAGATCTTCCAACTGTGGATGAAGCTTTACATTTTGAGGCCCCTCACAATGCAAGGGCTAGTTACTTGTCTGGTCAAGATGTCCATGGTGATGCAATTTTGGCATCTATTGGGTACACATGGAAATCAAAAGACATTTTCCATGAGAATGTGTCCCTACGTTCCTATTTCAGGTTTGTACATTCTCAAATTGACATGTTGCTGTAAAACGTTACCCTGAGGTAGTCACTTTTGCAAATCGTAGCCCTCTTCTTCGATAATTGCAAGAAAATGCCATGAACGTGTCTTTTTGTTGCCTGGTGTAAATTTGTTTCAAAATGACGATTCTACTCTTGAAATTTTAAAATTAAAAAATAGCAAATAAAAAACAAATAAACCCAGAATTTTCACCTCCCTTAATTTTCCTCCTCTTTGTACCTAAGAGTGTGCATTCGACTTGTCGATCGGCTATTAGTGATTTGTGCAACCTAATCAAAATTATCGATTATCAAATATTACTAACATAATCGATTTTTTTTCATTATACTAACCGAACTGAACAACTAAATGAAAAACACTCTTAGGTACAAAGAGGAAGAAAACTAAGGGAGATACATTTTTGTTTTTACTTATTATTTTGATACAAATTGATTCAAAGTGCAACAAAAAGACAGGTTCATGGCATGTTTTGCCATTACCAAAGAAGAGAGCTACGATTAGCAAAAAGTGATTACCTGAGGGTAATTTTTTTTTACAATTATTCCATATAAAATTTCTGCAACTTTACATGATGTAGTCATATAATCTGATTCCACAGGCTGCTTATAAATAAGATTCCTAGTGGGATTTATAAGCTCTTTACAAATGCAATACTTGCAGCAGAGTTGCCTTCTATATTCACTACCCGAACAAACTGGCGAGGTTTAGTCCCAAGGGAAATTCTCTGTGCTTTCTGCCGTCAGCACCAGCTCTCTGAACCAGTTTTCACCACTATAGATGAAGAAAAGACACAAGAGAAAAGAGAATGTTCAGAATCAGAAAGCTCCTACAGATGTGCAATAAAATTATATTCGAGGTGTCAAGATTTGATTCTGGAGTGTTCACCAAAAGATTCATACAAGAAGCTTAACGATTCTATTCAGAGTGCTTCTTTGAAAGTTCTATTATGGCTAAACACATATATCAATGAATTAGATATGCCTGTTGAGAAACTGAGCTCTTCTGCTGATAGCTTCAACATACAATTCCATCCCCAAAATTGCCTTAAAGAGTTTTCACTCTGTCAATCTATTCATAACGTTTCTCATCTCCAGATTCCAAGAGAAAAATCGCAAAAACCAATATCAGATCATGGAATTAGTTGTCTAAGTATAGAAGGTCCGGATTCTGATGCTTGCCCATCTAATGGGTCATTATCTTGTATATGCTATTCTGTATCTTTGTTGGCAGAAAGTGAACATACTGAAGAACTTCTTGAAAGTTGTGAAGAGTTTGAGTTTGAGATTGGTGCTGGAGCAGTTATTCCCGGTCTTGAGGCTGTTGTTACTCAGATGTCTGTTGGTCAGTCTGCATTCTTCAGGACTGATTTGCTTCCTGAAGAATTAATCTTATCAGCAGCCGGGGATTCAGCAAGAACTCTGTCATTGTTATCTTCAAGTGAGTTGCTTTGAAACAAGAAGATGCAAAATTATTGTGGTTATGTCTTCTTATAGTAAAGGGTTAATTGCATATAGCTATTGCGTACTATACGTCTTTTGCACATAAGTATCCCCAACTTTAAATCGTTATATACAGCTACCTAAACTTGCATAAACTGCAATTGCTCTTTTTTTCTTCCAAAAAATGATGAAAATGCCTTTGACCCTAATCTAAAAAATATCATTTCTTCTTTTTACATCAATTGGTTCGGTAGTTAGGAGCTTTTTTGAGGTTAGCGTCAAGGACATATTCTCATTTTTGTCAAAATGGAGTTGCTTGCAAAAGACATATTGTACACAATAGTTGTTGGCAATTAATCCTATAGTAAATTCTTCTGTCGTCATGCATTTTAAAATAATCTTGTGCTCTTGCAGAATCATGCTGCTTGGAGTACTCAATAACTTTGTTGCAGATAACCGAACCATTAGAGGACAGAATGGAGCAAGCATTTTTCAGCCCTCCACTTTCTAAGCAGCGAGTAGAATATGCAGTGCAACACATCAAAGAATCGCGTGCTACTAGTTTGGTAAACAATTGACCTTAGCCTCTTCTGCTTCTCAGTGTTCATCTGAGAAATCAAATTAAATATCATTTTTGTTTTTTTTTATTGCAGGTTGATTTTGGGTGTGGTTCTGGCAGTTTGCTGAATTCATTACTAGATTATCCCACTTCACTTGAAAAAATTGTCGGTGTTGATATCTCCCAGAAAAGTCTTGCCCGTGCAGCAAAGGTCTGCATAATTTATAGCAAATATTTTTTTGAGCTTGATAGCTTGCCTCTGAAGCAGTCTTCTCTTTTGTTGCCTCAGGTCCTTCATTCAAAACTTCTCACCAACAAGTCATCTGTGCTCAAATCCTTAATTCTATATGATGGTTCGATTACAGAGTTTGATCCTAGACTCCGAGGATTTGATATTGGTACTTGTTTAGAGGTACTTCGTTCACATTCTCAACTCTGACTAAAGTCATATTTTTGAAAGATAATTTTGATTGTAATAATTGCATTTGCCTGGAAAACAAACAAATATGTAAAATGAAGGGTTAGTTATAGCTATTGCGTACTATACTTCTTTTGCACATAACTTTCCCCGACTTTAAAACATAATTTACAACTACCTAGACTTTAAAAAAATCCAGATAGCCATTTTTTTGGGGTCAAAAATGACGAAAATGCCCTTGACAATAATAATAATAATAAATCATATTTTGAATAGTTGTATCTTTTAAGGGGCCTTCTTACATCAACCCAGCCGTTCTTCTACATCTAATCAAAATGTTTTTGGTAGTTATCAAGTATTTTTTTATTATATAGGTCAAGGGCATTTTCGACCTTTTTTACAAGAGTTATCTGCAATTTGTTGAAAGTTAGGGATAGTTACGTGCAAAAGGCATATACTACACAAAAACTATCTGCAATCAATCCTAAAATGAAAATTGTGCTATAATTCTCCGTCCTCATGTGACATTTCTTGGAAACTTCAGGTGATCGAGCACATGGAGGAAGAACAGGCATTCCTGTTTGGTGATGTTGTGCTGACATACTTCTGTCCAAGGGTTCTTATAGTTTCCACACCAAACTACGAGTACAATGTGTTACTCCAAAAACCCAGCCAAGAAGAAGACCTAGATGAGAAAGTACAGTCACAACAAGCTTGCAAGTTTCGAAACCATGACCACAAGTTCGAGTGGACCAGAGCTCAATTTGAGAGCTGGGCATCTGATCTAGCTGCAAGGCACAATTACAGTGTTGAGTTCAGTGGGGTCGGGGGATCCGGTGACTTGGAACCTGGGTTCGCATCTCAGATTGCAGTATTCAAAAGGGTTGCTCAACACCAGGATGATGAGTCTCTGAATGATGAAGGTTCTGCACATTGTTGCAGTGTTATATGGGAATGGAGTGGTAGAGAAGGATCAGGTTCAGACACCCATTAGAGCTTTTAGTCATCAGTTACAGCTAATTGTAGGAATAGGATATGTGATGACATAGATTTATATCACTTCTAGATGTTTTTTTGGTCTGTCAAAACTCGTCTTATCCATTGCTCTTTCATGTTTGGAACTAAATAGACAGTCCTGTCCGGCTAGCACACATTTTTTTTACAACTTTGGTTAAGATTGCTGATTTTGGTTGGCCCTCGGATGGAGGGAGAGGAAGTATATATACAATGTTATGTTGAACATACTTCAAATCATCGAAACAATGTCCCTTTCTACATGGTCGACTTGATTGGGCATTATAATCAAATGGCAAAAGTAATAATGTCAGTAATAATTTGTTTTTAAATATCCAATCAAGACACTGCATAAATTCATAAGTATCAATTAAACCATTCTTTAACTAATTAAACAAAGTTGAATGATTCATTAATCCAAAGTGATTTATTACATGCAGTAAATCAGTACGGGTACATTCACACGGGGGACTATCTACTACAAAGAAAAAACCCTCCTTTCAATACAAACTACAAACTCATCTGGGCGAGTTTTAATAATAAAAATAAATTCAATAGTAAATATAGGATGAAATTTGTAGTGGATAGTTATCCCATGAACCCATTCTCATGTATGTATATTGAGTTGAGCCAAAGCATCACTTGTTTATAACATTTATAACCATCAAAAGTTGAAACCAGATACTTTCTTCTTCATTAGTCACCACAAGATCATAGCTTTTTCAGGCCTTGTAGCTAAGCTCACTGGTTACCGGTGATGGGGCTGTCTCGCC
>JAYMTN010002625.1:0-10838 GCA_036897425.1 Erodium trifolium | reverse complement strand
AACAGCAAAATATAAATTAATTAATCCAATCAGCATCCGGCACTCAATACGGCACTTCCACAGTGGGACACAGTTTTTTCTGCGTCCCGAGTCCCACTATTCTGCACAATCAGCATTCGACACCCGGCACCTGAGCCTCAATAAGGACCTTCCCACTGTACATGCTCTTAGACGCAGCGTTTTAAGACCGTCATTTTCATTTTGGCACGTGCGAAAAACTAAGTTGCCAGATTTACAGTTCAGCCCCTCTTTTATCGGGTTTCCCATTTGCCCCTCAATTTAAGAAAGAAACAAACGGCGTGATGCACCCGTAGCCAAACAAGCCCCAATTCCAAGCGCGAAAACGAGCAAAACGGAACGGCTTTTCATACTAACGGGAGAAGATTCCAGAACCAACTCCACACTCCTTTTCCAGCAAAGCACAGGTCTCTCTTCTCCGATATAATAATCCCTTCCCTCTTGCGATCTCTCCCATCTCTGATTCTTATCGACAGCTGTACAGTTACAGTGTGACATATCATGGCCGACGAAGCCAAAGCTAAAGGCAATGCCGCCTTCTCCTCCGGCGACTTCTCTGCCGCTGTTCGTCATTTCTCCGACGCCATAGCCCTCGCTCCTACCAACCACGTCCTCTACTCCAACCGATCCGCGGCATATGCCTCCCTCCACCAGTACGCCGCTGCCCTTGACGACGCCAAGAAGACAGTCGAGCTCAAGCCGGACTGGGCCAAAGGCTACAGCCGTCTCGGAGCCGCTCACCAGGGATTGGGGAAATACGATGATGCCATCGCCGCCTACAAGAAGGGCCTCGAGATTGATCCCCAGAACGAGGCTCTCAAATCCGGCTTGGCCGACGCTCAATCAGCACCTCCCAAGCCCCGCCCCGCGCCGTCCAATCCATTCGGTGATGTTTTCACGGGTCCCGATATGTGGCCCAAGCTCGCGGCTGATCCGGGCACCAGGGCTTATCTGCAGCAGCCTGATTTCATGAAAATGATGCAGGATATTCAGAGAAACCCTAACAATCTGAATTTGTACTTGAAGGATCAGAGGGTGATGCAGGCGCTTGGGGTTTTGCTGAATGTGAAGCTGCGGACTCCTGGGGATGACATGGAGATGCCTGAAGCTTCTTCGCCTCCACCGCAAGAGAGGAAAAGGCCTGCTGAAGCTGAGCCCGTGAAGGAAGAGAAGGAGCCAGAACCAGAACCAATGGAAGTCTCTGAAGAAGAGAAGGAGGAGAAGGAGAGGAAAGCGCAAGCACAGAGGGAGAAGGAAGCCGGGAATGCTGCTTACAAGAAGAAGGATTTTGAGACTGCCATTCAGCAGTATTCCAAAGCTCTGGAGTTGGATGATACTGATATTTCCTTCCTGACCAACAGAGCTGCCGTGTATTTGGAGATGGGAAAGGTATGACATTTTTCTGCAATTCTCTTCCCGCTTTAGATTTTACTTGTAAATGTTGCCTGGTAATTGACAATGTGTTTCACAATAGCTGTTACTATAGTTAGTGCCGTGCTCCTTAACTTTAAAATTGTTATAAGTTTTGAAATTTTAAGGTTAGTTACTGTTTCCACTTGGATATATTTGCAGTATGGTATATAGATGATATGCTTAGTTAGGGAGTAGAGGGGCTCCGCTCAAAATCATTGGTTAATTGGTTTATAATTATAGTTCATAGGCTAGTAGTTAAAGTTTGTCTCTATGGGCAGCAGAGAATAGTTAGTTTAATTGTGACTTCGAGTATTATTGTGATGTCTACTATCCCATTGACTCTTGTGCATGCCTTAGGGAGGTGGAACAAGCTATTGGGTCATTTTTAAAGGGGATGAGAAGAGTTATCTACCTTAATTAATTTGTTGTTGTTTTGGAACCATTAATCATTGTGTTCATTCTGATTCTCCCGCACTGTCCCATTTTGTTTCTCCAGTTGTAAAATCGAAATGGAAAAGATAGACTAATGCTAAGGAATGGAAATGGGCATAGAAACAAACAAATGCAGGATATGTTATAGGTTGACTGTAATTCACCCTCCTAAATAATCTTACTGGAATCTATATGTTGATGTTTTGCTGCCCAATGCAGGATTGTTTTGTTCCTCTTGAAGGTGACGCATGTTTGTCTTTTCTTGTGATTTATCCTCGGTCTAATGTATGGCATTGATGTTAGTGCCAAGACAGCCAACTGCTTCAGTGACATCTAACGATTGCACAGATTCCTTGTATGGATCTATTGAGATAGTGACCAATCTGTTCGGTGGTCAAATTGAAAACTTTTGAGGATTATATCTTCCCTTTCCCTCTCTAATTATATTAATTAATGTGATGTTTTATTGGTTACATTGTTCTTCTTTCTCCTGCATAGATATATGTTGTCTGACTTTGCTAAAATATTTTCAGTATGAGGAATGCATTAAGGATTGTGATAAGGCTGTGGAACGGGGAAGAGAGCTTAGGTCTGATTTCAAGATGGTAGCTAGAGCTTTGACTAGGAAGGGAACTGCCTTGGTGAAAATGGCAAAATGTTCTAAGGACTTTGACCCTGCTATTGAGACATTCCAGAAAGCTCTCACTGAGCATCGTAATCCGGACACGCTGAAGAGGCTAAATGAAGCTGAGAAAGCTAAGAAGGATCTAGAGCAACAAGAGTATTTTGATCCTAAGTTAGCTGATGAGGAGCGCGAGAAAGGTATTGTCATCTTCATTTTTTCCTTTGCTGAACCAATATACTTTACAAATTTCATGTTGTGAGTTGTGTCCTAAACCCCACTCCTACATTCTTATGGAGAGAAGTACAACTATCCTGTTAATAGTTGCTTCCTACGCTCTTATGGAGAGAAATACAACTATCCTGTGAATAGTTGCTTTGTTTTCAATCACGGCTTAAAACGCTCGTGTGTACATTATCATAGATACCTTCTAGAATCTAGTCCACATGGTCAATTGCATGTGTCCTATCTTGTGTTGGAAATGATTAGACGACTACTGAAAAATATCACTCTTTGGCCTTGTTTGGCTAGTTGATTCAACCTGTGTTGCAACTGATGATGAGCAGGAAATGAATGTTTCAAGCAGCAAAAGTACCCTGAAGCTATCAAGCATTACACAGAATCTTTGAGAAGAAACCCCAAGGATCCAAAGGTAAAGATAAACCTCACCTTGTTATCATCGCATACTTATAATGCATTTCGTCAATGAATATTTTGAGGTAACTGTTGGTGGCTGTGGCTAGGCATATAGCAATAGAGCTGCCTGCTATACTAAACTGGGAGCTATGCCAGAGGGATTGAAGGATGCTGAGAAGTGCATTGAACTTGATCCAACTTTTGCCAAAGGGTATACAAGAAAAGGTGCTGTCCAATTCTTCATGAAAGAGTATGACAAAGCTTTGGAAACATACCAGTTGGGGCTGAAGCATGACCCTAACAACCCGGAATTGCTTGATGGTGTAAGAAGGTATTGTTCGATTATTACAACTTCGCAGTTCAGGTTTATATTTCAATTTCGCAGCTCCAGATATATTATTAGTATTGCTCCCTTTTAATCTCTGCAGATGTGTTGAACAAATTAATAAAGCCAGCCGTGGCGATCTTAGCCCTGAGGAAATAAAGGAGAGACAGGTTGGTTACTCTGTTTCAAAATTTTATTGAAACTGGGATGATGAAGGATCTCTGGATCTCATGCTGATATTTCTTGCAGGCCAAGGCAATGCAGGACCCAGAAATTCAGAACATCCTTTCAGACCCCGTTATGAGACAGGTACAGCTAGTTGACATAAAGTTGTATTTAGGATGGTAGATATACTATGAAGGATCTGATTCCCACATATTGTGTTCCCTTTAAAATTAGACGAAAATAGAGACTACAGCTTCAAACACTAGCTAATTCAAACATTAACAATGGAAATCTCATCCTTGAACAAAAAAATAATTACCTTGATTTATCTGTTGCTTTAAATGGATGGCTAAAATAACCATGTGCAATGTGGCCAGGTACTGGTTGATTTGCAGGAGAATCCCAAGGCAGCTCAAGATCACATGAAGAACCCCATGGTTATGAACAAGATCCAGAAGTTGGTGAGTGCAGGAATTGTGCAAGTCAAATAAAGGGTGAAGAAAGTTTCTCCAATGAATAGAATGTGCCTACTGGTGTGAATTGGGTGGTTAATTGATTCGAAACATATCCTTAGTTTAACTAGGAAATGTCAAGTTTTCCTTCTCTTTCAAGTTTGATGTAATAGATATCTGTTATGATTTTATCAATGGGTGGTACTTGTTGAATACAAGTTTCTTCATTAATCCCCTACAATATCCATTGTTGCTAATCCTCATTTATGAACCATTGTTTCAGTACTGCATGCAAGTTATACTACTGAGGGGTTTCATGATTCCCATTTAAAGGACTGATTCAATAACATGGAACCACAGTTCATGTATAAAAATGGCAGTGTTCCATTAATAAATACAAAGATATACGCTCGGAAGATCCTTGAACATCAAAGTAACAAAATTATAGGTCCCCCAGTTGTTGAGATCAAGCAGCAACTTGTTGGTCCTTGGTTGCTAGTTTGTCTTGGATGAATTGAGGAACAACATCAAATTTGGATAATATCATGGTGTAGGATGCACGGCCTTTTGTCATTCCCCTGAGTGTACTGACATATTGAAACATCTCTGCCAATGGAACCAGTGCATCCACCACCTGCATCAAACGTATCAAGGGCTAAGATGAGAGGAACAACACAAAAGCGGTGAGAATTAAACAGGAATTACCTTCAAACCACCAGGTTTATCACCGAAAGTGTTTATCTGTCCTCTCCTGGAGTTGAGATCACCAATCACATCTCCCAAGTGTTCTTCAGGTGTGACGACTTCCACTTTCATTACAGGCTCCAGCATCTTTGGGGCACCTTTCCTCATTCCCAGCTTGAAGGCTCCTCTAGCAGCCAGCTGAAAGGCCAACACACTCGAATCCACATCATGGTAAGAACCATCCACTAGCACTGCCCGAACATCCACAACAGGAAAACCGGCAAGCACACCATTAACCATGCTCTCCTCCAACCCTTTCACCACACCAGGAACAAACTCCTTTGGCACCACACCTCCTTTAATCTCACTCTTGAATTCGTATCCACTGCCCGGTTCCAAGGGCTCAAATCTCACAGTAATATCAGCAAACTGTCCTGACCCACCAGACTGTTTCTTGTGCACATACTTCACTTCTGCAACTTTAGAGATGCTTTCTCTGTAGTTCACTTGTGGTGCACCAACATTAGCCTCTACCTGCATACACCAACCAATCAACCAAAGTTATAATAAATCGCAACAAATTTGACAATAAGATGCAGTAGGCACGTAGCAGAGACATACCTTAAATTCCCTCTTGAGCCTATCAACAATAATCTCAAGATGGAGCTCTCCCATTCCTTCAATTATGGTCTGGTTTGTCTCATCATCCCGCGAGAAGTGGAATGAAGGGTCTTCTTGTGCAAGCTTGACCAAACCAGTTGCCATCTTATCAATATCAGCTTTAGTCTTGGGCTCTATAGCGACCTTAATCACGGGATCAGGGAAGTCCATTCGTTCAAGTATGATAGGATGGTCAGGATCACAAACTGTTTCCCCAGTGATTGTATCTTTAAGGCCTGCAAGAGCAACGATATCACCTGCCAAAGCTACCTTAATGTCCTCCCGGCTATTGGCATGCATTTCCACAAGCCTACCAATTCTCTCCTTCTTTCCTTTGTTTGCATTCAGCACATAAGAACCTGCACTCAGCTTCCCTGCATAGACTCTCACAAATGTAAGGGATCCCACAAATGGGTCGCTCATGATCTTGAAAGCAAGTCCTGCAAATGGTTCATTGTCATCTGGGGCCCTTTGAAGTTCCACTTCTGCATCATCTGGATCAGTCCCAATCATTGGTGGCACATCAAGTGGGGAAGGGAGATAGTCCACCACAGCATCAAGCAAGGGCTGAACACCCTTGTTCTTGAAAGCTGACCCACATAACACTGGAACAAAGTTGCCTGCAATTGTTCCTTTCCGGATTAACTTCTTTACTGTTTCTTCATCAGGTTCAACTCCTTCAAGGTATTTCTCCATAACATCATCATCCATCTCAACTACAGTTTCCATCATCTGTGAGTGATAATCATCAGCTTTTTCCTGAAGATCAGCAGGAATATCCTCATATGAGAACTTGGCACCCAATTCTTCTCCTGACCAGACTATAGCCTTCATCTTCAAAATATCAACAACCCCTTGAAAACTATCTTCTGCGCCAATTGGTATTTGGAGCACAAGTGGTTTAGCACCCAAGTTTGTTACTATCATGTCTCTAGTCCGGTAAAAGTTAGCTCCAAGGCGATCCATCTTATTGACAAAGCAAATTCTAGGTACCCCATATCTATCAGCCTGCCTCCACACAGTTTCAGATTGTGGTTCCACACCAGCAACACTGTCAAACAAGCATATAGCACCATCCAAAACCCTCAGAGCTCGCTCCACTTCAAGTGTAAAGTCAACATGGCCTGGAGTGTCAATGATGTTAATCCGATGGTCGAACCAGAAGGTGGTTGTTGCAGCTGAGGTTATGGTGATGCCTCTTTCCTGTTCTTGTTCCATCCAGTCCATAGTTGCTGTTCCCTCGTGTACCTCCCCAATTTTGTAGTTCCTCCCAGTGTAGAATAGGATCCTTTCAGTTGTAGTAGTCTTTCCTGCATCTATGTGGGCCATAATCCCAATGTTGCGGTAGTCTTTCAACGGTATTTTACGGGTCGTATCTGAAAATTAAAGGAACAAGAAGAAATCAACCATCTCCCTGGAGTTAGCAAATAAACAAAACTTGAATAAGTTCTGTAGTAAATGACAAAACCACACTTTAACTGTCTATAGATTAGATGGATTCTGAAAGCAACAGGACAGTTTAAGTCTCTCATCAACAGACAGGTTTTATATCTCTCAGATCAAATTTCCAATATAAAGTGATAGGTTTATCCAAGAAGGAATGCATGCAAATCATACACCACCAGTTAACATATTATACTTTGGCAAAAATAGTAGTGTCTATTCCGAATCAATTTCTAAGTCATCATCAATGTGCTATAACAACTCAACGATAAAACCAACACAATAATTCTTCAACTTTCAATGCTGCATAAAATTAACTATTTTCATGCACAACTGAAAGAACGCTGTCCTGCTAAAGCAAAATCTACCATTCATTTACACGGCATATAGATGTCTTAAAAATCATACTTAATTCAGTTCCGTTCTGAACTCTCACATGACACTTAAATGGATAAATTTATAATATGGAACATTTGAGTTCATTCAATCTCAACAAAAATCCAAACAGGCAGCTTATTTAGAGCACAATTACCATCAACAAATAGAGAAAGCGGAAATACAAACCTAGATCATGGAATTTCCAGCAAGTAGTGGACTAATCAGAAACAACTGCCCAAGACTATGACGTAACCAATAAAACATGATAAGAAGAAAATCTACCAATTCTTCAGATTTCAATTTTTTAACCATACTGGACAAATGAGTATGAAGGAACTAATAGGAACTCACAAACACCAGAATCAAAACATATGGAGTTCCAAACAAAAACAAATGAAAATCTAGAAGTAGCTAACGCTCATTAAATTGACAGAATTACAGGCACGTACTCCAAATAAATTCAATTTTCAACCAACAGACGAATGAAACAATATAAACTTGCATTTTCTTCCAATAATGTTGAGAATTGGAACAGAAACATAGCGGATAGAGATGTACCCTCGTCCGCCATGGCGAAGACTGAGAAATTTCTCCGCCTGTGGTGGCGAGAAGTGGAGACCTTGGAGGAGATGCGCAAAGCACCCAGGAACTGAGAAGCTGACGAGCAAATAGAGGAAGAGGAGGCACGAGTAGCGAGAGCCAGAAAGCGAGCAGGGACGACCGGTCTCCTCTGAGACCCATTGAAATTGCAGACCGTTGAGTTCGTTATTCTCACCGTCTCTGCCGCCATTGTTTTTTGCGCCTCTGCTTTGCTCTGAGCTCTCTCCCTCTCTACCTTTGAGGGGATAACAATAACGATAACTTTTTGAGGCTCTTATGTGTTCCGTTCACTTCAAAATCTCAGCAACTGGTAGATAATATGATTTTATTAAAAATGCGTAATTTCTGGATCTTTGCCCTTACTTGTCAATAAAATAACGAAAACACCCCAGCTAGAGAAGTATGGGCCTTATAGCTCTATATGGGCCTTCACAATAAACAGAGTATATCAAAATCTTTGTTCATTAGCTTAACCAAAACCAACCCTTCAAATTAAAATTATTTTTTAAACAGGACTTCCCTTCAAATTTTCTTTCATTACATGTTTATTACGGAAAGCTCAGGTAATAAGATGTATAAAAAACCTAGATTATGATTTCAATAATGTAATTTCTGGAGTTTTAGAGGGTAGGAAGGTCAAAGAAGGAAATTATTCATTTCCTCGCGAACTCAGACAAGAATCAAGTAGTCCGCAGTAGAAAAGGGTTGTGAATCGGCCACGTACCTCGAAGTTTATATCCGCAAAAGTCAGGTGGGGCCTAGAGAAATGACTGGCTATCCAATTTCTAGTGGGTCCTCACCATCCCCATCCCATTATCTGAATTGAGTGTGACTTCCAATGTTGGGCCTAAGACTGCTAAGCCCACATGGATATGTGTAGTGCATATTCTCATAATTGGGCCTACAAGCCCAGTGGGTCGTTGAAATTTCGGGTAAGTGGCCCCCTGCCAGCTCAAACCCCAATTGAAGAAGCTAAAAAGTAAGCACCAGAGCTGAGAGCATGTGGGTGGGTGACGACAATTGTGATTGGTTTTCTCAGAACCATAAAATCCCCACCTCCTGCACCAATGGCAATGTGGGTTACAACGATTCCGACTGTCTCAGGACCAACCTCATGGCCAACAAATTGTGATGTTTATGTTGTAAGAAATGTCACCTTCATTTGCTTATTTGCTTTTGGAGGTCTGGCTATTCATATCAATTAATCACATAATTGCCTAAGAAATGCCATGTTATGTTGTTTTTGATCTTCATCATAACAACAAACCTCATCAATCAATCAATTTTGGTGTTCTGTAGTTATATATTTGAATTAAAATTCAGTTGTGATACAATTTTGTGATACAATTATGATATCAAGTAATCTTTAACTTGGCTTCCACCAATAAACATAAGAGATGAAGCAAACATCCCCGTAAAAAGACATATCCTTAGTTCCATTACCAATTTGATTGATTTAATTACATACAACACACGAACTACCGAATTCTAATATTATATATAAAAAGAAAGAAAATTAAAGCAGCCTCCCAAATCTACCTTAGCTGATTTCATCATCTGCATCAAGAACCAGTACAAAACATCCTATAATATATATAACACTTGAGTTCCTATGGATTTTCTAAGAAGATCCATAGCTATGAATGAGAGCGAGAGCAATGCTGGTCAAGTGCGCGACTTTGACAACCTGCCTCTTTAGGGCACTCCCATCCAGGTCATTCTCAGAGAAGCCGTCCAAGCACGTGTCGTCGTCCGTCAAAGCTGAGCTCAACCAAGTCTCTACATCGTTCACTCTAGTCCCGGAACTCTCTCCTCCTCCCATTTCTCCCAAAGCCCTCTGCAGCTCGTCCACAGCGTCCCTCAACTCCTCCACACAGTCCACAAGCGCCGAGCTTTCTCTACCAGTCCTCGACCCCTTGTGATCTTTTGCCATCTTGGTCATGGCCGTAGCGGCTGATCGTGCAGCCTCTAGGGCCACGGACAGGGCAGTTTTGGCCAGCAACTTGGGACTGGTTTGGATCTTGGTCGCGTAGCCGGAGAGGGAAGTGATGCATAAATGAGGATAAGTTGTGTTGCTACATGATGTTCTTATGAACTCTCCACTTTTGCTCATAGGAACTGCCTCTGCTGCCCAAGATAGGCTCACTTGGGTACTACCAAGTAGTTGTATTATGAGGATGGAGAGTATGAATAAAGCAGCCATTTTTTTTTCTAGTGAAACGGTTGTGAAGCTCTGTGCGATTTATAGGGGAAGGTGTGGTTTTGTGCTTGCCATGAAATTTGATAATGTCACATTGAAGATATGTGTATGTGTTTTCCCGCTAACTTTTCTAAAAGCTATTCTCCAATCCATCATGTCACTCTATGCTTGTTTATGCTCTTTTAGCAACTTTTGAAAAAGTAGTTGCTCAATCATTTTGAATCTAAAAAAGAAGATTGTATGTTAATTTTGGACAATGATTAATGGGAATTTCTTGTTGGTAGATAACAAGGAAAAAGCATGGCTCTACTTTCTGATTATGTAAGAAAATTATGTTATTATTGTTAACTTTAACTTGATCATGTTATTATTTGTTAGGAAATATCGTTTAAATACCTTTGACTATACGTGATTTTATATACAACACAAATAATTTTATCCTTTTGATGCTAATACTTGTTATCATCAGAACATATATAATAATATTGACACAAAGTATTAACATTCGGCGATATGCGCAGCTCCCTAAACTCTAGGTTTTCAAGCGAGTTTTACGATTTTCGCACGAAGGAGATGACGAACTCGACTGCTGATTTATCAACCGCTGGTGAAGGTTTTGATGTGGATCTGTTGAAGGAGCCCATGTCGGAGCCTCTGTTGCACGAGGAGGAGGAGGAGGAGAGCGACGTGATGGCGCGGCGATCTCCATCCTTCGTACGAGGTTCCTCTCGTCCAGGCTCGCCGACGGCGACGTCGGAGGAGGAACATGAACAGATGAGCTTTTCGGCTCATAGGGAGGAGGGTGACCGG
>JAYMTN010002624.1:0-10838 GCA_036897425.1 Erodium trifolium | reverse complement strand
TTACAATTATGCCCTTATTTGTGTGAGAAATGCTGAAATTGGCGTGAAATTGGGGTGATGATGTGACATCTTGATGAATGTTGGATTATAGACTTGTGTGGCTAGGATGAGTTTTCATGATTATTAGGATAAGAGGAGTTTCTAGCCGATTTCTCCTTTATACATAGTATTTGTAAGATATATTTGATTGATTAAAAGTATTAAGCTACTGACGCATAAAAAGAATCAAACCAAAATTCAAATGGTGAGACTTAATTTGAAACAAATATAAGAATTGGTTTCAAGTTTGAGCAAATATGAAGAACTATAAGGGCTCGCATCAAGAGTTCACAAAAGTAAGGGGACCAGAAATGCAAAAAGAGAAAAATTGGAAAGATATACAGTGCATATATACTAGAATAGCCTCTCTGTCTGAAGTTAACCCAAATTTTTTCTCTCTCCAAGTCGTGTTTGGTCCGCTTCTCTTCCCTTTCTCTTCCTTGTTCCTCCACTGTGAGAGTGTCGTGGCAAGCGAGAAAATTTAGCAAATGGGCTGTTTTCTCTGCTCTGGAAAGTCGCGCAAGGAGCAGAACAAGAAGCCAGACGATCAGATCCCATCAACTTCAGGTTTTTCTGTCAACTGTGCACTGAGCTCAATTTTCGATTTCTATAGCCGTTTTAGTCTAATTTTTCAGTTGGATGTTTTCCTCAATTTGACCTCTTTTAGATTCTCTTCTGATTGATTCGATGTCCCAATTGGGGAATTTTGCAACTTTTATCTTGCGGGCCTGCAATGCTGTTGCGATCTGGTTTGATTTTTAGAAGGGTTGATTGGTCAGAACATGGTTGGGGTTTGAGGAATGTTGGTATATTTGTGCAGGTCTAAATGGGTTTGGTCTCAATTACTTTGGTGTTAATTCTTGAGTTAGCTGTGATTGAGATTTGCTTTTCTTACTGGCATCTCTGTAGATTTGAATTAGCATTGTTAATTTGGCTTCAAATGATATTAATCAGGTATTGTTTTCGCTTTTTGACCTGTTGTCTGCAACTTAGGCTCTCCCAGCTCCATTTAGTAATTAGTGCTTGATTTTCTGAGTTTGATGATAAGAGGGAGGGATCAATATAATAACTTACAGCTAATAAAATTAGGCCTTTTCATCTAACTGAAAAGTATTTATCTTACTGCTTCAAAGACATTTACTAGTAGCTTAAATATAGAAAATTTAGGTGATTAGTCACTGCCACTGGTCGAGAAGAAAAAAATGTGAATCTGTGATGATGGGATTTGAAGCAATAACTGATACTTTTAGTTTGTAAACCAAGTTCTATTCTTTAAGTTGTTTCCTTCTTCTGTTTAAGCTTGTGATGGTGGTGGCAGTACTCTCCAGTTGTGAAGATGATGGAATTAAGGCCAAACCTTAGCTTATCATAACGTGGCACCATGTATAGCCTTCGCCCATTCATGTTTCAATTATTGATAATCCATTCGAGGAGAGATAATATATTGTTAGAAGTTCAGATCGGGCGGAACATTCCTTTCTTGATAAACTCTCTTTCTTCTTTTAGACCAGAACAAGAATAAGAGAACTTATATGATTATCCTTATGTTGTTGTTTCAGAAAAAGTAAAGGGCAATTCATTGTTGGATGTAAAGGAAGCTTCCAAAGACGGGGGGTCTGAGAATATTGCTGCACATACTTTCACATTTCGTGAATTGGCAGCTGCAACAAAAAATTTCAGGGCGGACTGTCTTCTTGGTGAAGGCGGTTTTGGCCGAGTATACAAAGGGCGTTTAGAGAGTACCAATAAGGTATGTTGAGTTTGTACCACTCTGTTTAAAGAAGCTAACTGCATAGGTGATACACTGGTTTTGTTGTGCATTGCATTCTTATATGAGTACATGTCAGAAAAATGACCCTTCAACTCTATTATACCAAGTCCAAAACTAAATCACCACATCATTCCCATGTCAGAATACATGTCATTCTTTCTAATGTACTTTTTTTTTCTTTTAAACAACCTTGGGCATGAATTATTCGTTAAAACATGGAAAGGAGAGACATAGTTAGAAAAGGCCTCAAAAATACATGATTGCATGATAAT
Organism: Erodium trifolium; assembly: GCA_036897425.1. Taxonomy (NCBI): domain Eukaryota; kingdom Viridiplantae; phylum Streptophyta; class Magnoliopsida; order Geraniales; family Geraniaceae; genus Erodium; species Erodium trifolium. The sequence goes on along the minus strand of JAYMTN010002624.1, from coordinate 8,756 downwards.
AGTTATGCAAAATTAGCACACTTTACAAAAAGATTGATCCCCCCAGTTCATTTTCTTTCACTAAAATAGGTATGTACGTATGTGGTAAGACCTAAATCTTGTCATTTGTGTGGCATAGGTGGTGGCTATCAAACAACTTGATCGTAATGGGCTGCAAGGGAATAGGGAATTTCTGGTTGAAGTGTTGATGTTAAGCCTGCTACACCATCCCAATCTAGTCAACTTAGTTGGGTATTGTGCTGATGGAGACCAGAGACTTCTGGTTTACGAGTACATGGCGTTAGGATGTCTTGAAGACCATCTACATGGTATAGTCTACATTAAGCTCAATGAATTATCTATGTCCTCAGTTGTTGATTTGACCTTGTGTGCTTGCATGTGATGTAGACCTACCACCTGATAGAAAACGACTAGACTGGAGTACAAGAATGAAAATAGCTGCGGGGGCTGCAAAGGGGTTGGAGTATTTGCATGATAAAGCTAATCCTCCTGTGATATATCGTGATTTGAAATGCTCAAACATTTTACTGGGAGAAGGCTACCATCCAAAGCTATCTGATTTTGGCTTGGCCAAACTGGGTCCTGTTGGGGACAAAACCCACGTATCCACCAGAGTGATGGGAACTTACGGGTATTGTGCCCCTGAATATGCCATGACTGGCCAGCTTACCTTAAAATCGGACATTTATAGCTTTGGAGTTGTTCTTCTCGAGATTATAACTGGCAGAAAAGCAATAGACAATACAAAATCCGCAGGGGAACACAATCTCGTTGCATGGGTAAGACAACCATTTTCTGCGTATTTTCATATTCACTGATATCTGAAATGCCAATGAGTTGCTGGATATGTCCATGTTACAGGCTCGACCATTATTTAAAGACAGAAGAAAATTCTCACAGATGGCTGATCCAACACTCCAAGGGCAATACCCAATGAGGGGGCTGTACCAAGCTCTGGCAGTGGCGGCGATGTGTGTTCAGGAACAACCCATCATGCGACCCCTTATTGCTGATGTAGTGACAGCCCTAACATATCTTGCATCCCAAGAATATGATCCTGAAAGCCAGCCAGTCCACAGTTCCCGCACAGGTTCTTCAACTCCTAGACGTAGTAGGGAACAGTGAATCCAAAACACATATACACCAAATCCATCCACAAAAGAATACAACTCACCTTGCTTTCGGACTTTAGTGATGTGCAATTGGTTGCATATATTAAGTTTTGCATCACTATGCATAGCAGCAGGTGCAATGCCCTTTTTTTTCGTGTCTTGTTTTCGGTCAACCATTTCAGATGTCTGCAAAATTCTTTTATGTACAATTGAGCTTGTTATTTTTGTATCTAAATGTCTTCTATATGAACTGATCTTCGCTTGAGAAATGTATTTACTTGTTTGTGCTTCTCTAGCTTTATGAACATTTGGTCCAAACCCTTTCAATAAGTCTAGTTGCTCTTGTTTTGTTTGAGCTTGGATTTGCTTTAACAGAAATTAATGTCAAGGGCGATGTTCAGAATTAGGAGTCAGTCTGTTTGTTCAAATTTGATAAGATGCACATTTGTGGTACGTACATTTTGTCATATATCTATATATACTGTAAGCCTTTTGGATAAAATTTATAATGTCACACTAGAATTGAAGTTGATATAAAATACAAGTGGGAGGAAGAGGGTAGAGATGGTACAGTTTCAACCACGTTCCTTACATTCTCTTCCTGCTATTATTACATAACTACTACCCAATGAACAACAAAAAAAGACAAATGACTATGAGCTAGCTTTATACTTGTCTGCATACAAGAGCAAAAATCAATCTAATGGAAGCCCAGACCAATACAAAAGGGTATATATGCATTTCGATTATCAGCCTGCCATTCTCAACTCTTTATCGTGTTCTTGAATGCCGTTACTGTCTCTCTTTGGACTCTGCACCTCCGTAACATCATTTCCGTTATTTGGGTTTCCCTGTTGCATTTAACAGACTTGAATTAGAAAATGAAAATATTTGTCATTTCAAGTATACTTCTACATAATGTTGATTGCTACCTTTACTTGGTATACTAAATTTGCCCATCTAATAAAAAAGAATGATTAAAATATGAACACAGTTAGAATGTTTTAGCGTGGCTTCTGAAACTTCAAGACAACTAGAATTCTGATGACATCAAAAGAAATAAGTTTTTTTTCTCCAACATTGCAGTATAGTCTGGCCAAGGATTTAAAACGTATTTCTTACAATCCTTTTAAGTGTTTCTCATAAGAGTGAGATCATGTGACAGTTCATTCAACTGGGATACAACTTAAGAGAACATCATACTGCTTTGGTTCATAAAAGGAAAATGGTAAGGACACAAACCTTATTTTTGTCACGCCATCCCAGCCCAAATGGTCTAGCGAGCAAGCTAATCTTTCTCACAGGTATATCTTGTGAAGCCTCTTGAGTGCCTTGTCTTGGTGAAATGCCTGGCTGTGATGCTCTGTAAATAAAACTAGGTTGATTTTAGCCGCCAAAATCATGTAGCATCAAGGGGAAATACAAAGTAAAAGACAGAGGAAGGAACACACAAGCTTGGAGTAAACACAAATGATGAAAGTTAAGCTAACACATCGGATAAATTTGAACTTGTTGCATAATCAGTATTAAGATAATGTACAGAAGAATCATGAACAATAATAGGGCTGAATAGTAGTTTTCAATCCAATGTGTATATGCAAAATTGTGTACATACCGTGGAGATGGTTGTGCTTTATTTTGGCCTGATTGATACTGCAAGGTAGCCTCCAACATTGATTCTGCCATCACCACCCTCTTCTCCATTTCGGCAAGTGAAGCCACCACCTCCTCATACTTTTCCTGTATAAATGTACTGGTTTTATCAATGAAGGAAGATAATATATGCAGGCACATGAGTTTGGTCACTACTTGAGCCCGATGACAAAAATGGAATTTGTTGAGCATGCAGAAAAGGAAGGTTACATAATCACCAACCAACTATTATGTTTTTCTTTCTTTCTTCGAGGATTATGAGAATCAGCGTGTTAGGAAAGGTATAGGTAAGAGTATTATTAGGTTAGGCAATAAACTATATGAACTCGAGATAAAAGAATATACCTTATAATGCAAAGACTTCTTACTCATTAGATACTTCCATTTTCAAGTTAAAGGTACTTTCTTAACTTGTGAGGGACTACAAACAATACTACCACTGCCACTATGTAGCAAAATCAAGATAAATAAATACCTGAAGCAGTTTGGCTGCGTATCTCTGTGCTTCTGCATCTTGCTCGGCAAACCTACGAGCATCTTCTGTGACCTTTTGTTCTTGCTCCACCCGCATCAGGACCTACATTAAGGAGTTTGAGAATTATCATATCAAGCCTACGAGAATATTGTAAAATAAGAAATAATCACAAGTAGACGGTGATTGAAAAGAAGCAGAAGTAAAACCTGAAGCATAACATGTTCCTGTTCCTGTTTATCAGCAAGAGCTCTTCGAAGCTCTGTAACCTCTTGCTCTAACTGTTCAACCTGGAGATGGTAAGCAGAATTCAACATAAAGTATAAGCTAAATGTTGCCATAAATGAAGAATCTGACCCAGCACAGAATGTTTTCAATCCATAAGGAAAACAATGTCCAAAGTCTAAATCTATTAGGTCTAACAACCAGAGAAGTATGCTTGGAAATTATTTAATAGGAACATGAGCTCACACAATAGCAAGTTCATGGCCACTAAGTGAAGAGGCAGGATATAATTAACAAAATAACCCTATCTCTTCCCAAAAGGATAAAACCGCCTCAAGTGAAGGTGAACGAGACACACCTTAGCACTCAATTGCCGCCTATTATCCTGCTTTACCATCTCCATCAAAGCCGTCTCTAGCTCTTCCGCCCTGGCAAAAAAATTGAAACACAATGTCAATGTACAGTTATCAACTATGTCTCTTATTAAATTAAAGATAATGCTGCTCCATTAGCTTCTATGAAAACTAAAGAACTACAGAAATAGTTTGTCCGGGTAAAACAGGATGCCAAGAAGAAATATTAAATGCCAAAATTCATAATGGTGCTAATTTTAGGGCAGTGTTTAGTGAGGTATTCAAAACAAGGACAACACGGTATCCTAAAGCATACAGACCTATACATCTACATCCATTGTAGGGTGATAGCTAGAATAAACTTGTAAAATTTATGTAGAATAAGGTCTTCTATTATACAGAGCAAGAAACATGGTGCAAACCTAAGCGTTTAAATAAGCCAAAAATAGAATATTAACCTGAGTAGAGCAGATTGTTTCTCCTCCAACAACTTGCACAGTTCAACCTTTAACCAAACCACCTGCATGCATTCAAAACATTGAAAAATCCATGTGTATAGCATCGCATAGAAGTAATAGCACAGAACTGAGAATTCTAAATTCGTTACTTGACACTAAGAATATGGCACTAACAACAAATTTTGACAATCATGTAAGTATCAGTAGCATGGAGTATATTATACCTTTCTAGTATGGACCTTTAAACTGAAAGAAAATTACATAAAATCAATTTCTTCGCATATTTCTGCCTCACACCACAATAAACTAAGTTTGTTTTGTACATGGAATACAAATGGAATGTGTCATTTAGCCCTAGCAAAAGATGGACGAATATTAAGTTCAAGATGAAGGACAAATACACTACCTGCTCTTGAAGATCTGGAACAGAATCTATCTCCCCGTTGACTGTTGGATTAACAAGATATTCATCAGCATTAGTGGAACCAGAGTCCGAACGAGATAAATCGCCATTTGTCTGTGTAGCAAGTGCTTGTTCTGCTTTATTTGTTTCCAGAGTCAGTGACTTGGGATCATTCTTGAAACTATATAGTTTAGAGGCCAGGCCCTTAGAATCCCTCCAGGCACGAAGACCCTTTGATCTTTCCTCAACTGCAGCTATTACAGCAGGCCGATGTTTACTTCTCAACTCCTGCAATCTGGTTTCATTTACGTTTTGGTAACCCATACAAGCAGTCAATACCAGTTGGCTGCTATCAAACGTTGAGCCAGCCAACGACTGCAGCAAAGTAACCGCATCTCCGGCATCTTTAGTTGTAACCAATGCAGGGCCTGCAAAGCACTGGGCAAGATTAAGCTTCACAAAGTAGAGCCTATGTAACACATGTTCAAATTTCACAATTCAATGGATTCATTACCATATAATTCCATTAAGGCAAGGGCAGTTCGAAATAACATGACACGATTTCCTTCGAAGAGAAGAACATCCCATACCCGAAGAACTGAAATCAAGAGAAAGTCAAGCAGATTATTGGAAAGCTACTAAGTACCATTACCAATGCCAATTATGAGGCTGACAACATAATGATGGCTTATATAGTGAGATTTCAGATGTGACATAGAAGATTTCAAACAAACTGCTATTTCAACAAACAAAATCTGACCACTTTCCCATGGGAGCATGTTCATGAAAATAGTAAGGAACCATGGTCCGGTAACCCATGACACCTGCACTCCGAGGTAATCCAGATGATTGACTGCACCAGATGTAAAGGTGACATAAGAAACCATCCAAAAAACTCGATGGAAAATGAACACTTGACTAATGGATAGTCAGAATGAAAAATAAGGAACAGACCTAATTTTGGAAATCTCTCCCGTACCAACTCCTCAAAGACAAGTTGGTCTACCTGGAAAAATGCAAAACTTCAGTATAAATCTTAAGCACCTTGCAGCAGAGTATCTCATTAGTGATTAGTGAGCAATGGAAAACAGACATGACATTGAGTTCCAAAAACAGGCAATCACAGATCTATAGCAGACTACTACCTGGGATTCTGTCATTTCCTCAGAGTAGTAGCCATCAAAATAATCATCAATGATGCCCAATAAAGCCCTGAAAATTATAGCACAAATCGTAAACAATATAGCGACATAACCAAATTACAGGATCACTGTACACATAAAAATATCATGACATGTAGGACTTCTTTTCTTTTTGATATTTTAGGCACAAAAAAGTATGGCATGTCTTACAAAACTATTTTTCATTCAATAAGTTGAGAATTGTTATAGATTGCATTCTGACAACAAAGTTTCAAAACTTACCAAAAGGCATTTTCTTCAGGCATCAGAAGTAGTAACAAGCCAGCAAAGAAATTCATGGCCTGCAAATCCATAAGCAAACAAGCATAAAATAGTATAAGGATAATGTTTACCTCGGGGGAAATAGAGCAGAAAGAAAGAAATATCCTAAATGGAAGATAGAAGCATTTTCCCATGATGAAATCAGACACCAAAACTTCAACATGGTCATAACCAAGTACCTGACAGTACCCAACTGAAGGGTTGTGTCGAGCATATGCTGTAAGTAAACGTCTCAAAGCATTCCTGCCATCTTCATCCAACGCCGGATGACCTGGGAAAGTTCGAGGAAGGTCCTGCATTCAGAACCAGTATAATAAATTGAGGAACTTTAATTATAACTCACGCTAAAGATACTGAAAAATTGAATCGAAGGTTGCAATAACCTTCTCAATCTGCCCTTTCCATTTCTCGGGCACACAAGCAGCGTCTTTGCTTGATTCCTTACTCTTGTCCTCTTGCAAGTTATTATGATCTTCGTTATTGCAAGACTTGCTTTCAGGAGCCAGCAGATCTTGATAATACTTGTCCACACGACGTGCCTTCACACCCACGAAGGCTTGCCAAAGCTGAAATATCAAGCATGAAACAATGAGGAACTTTTTTGCTGATAAATGAACTTCGTGGAAAAATACAGGTGAATAGTGTGAAATCTACCTCTCCCCTGAGAGCCATTGGCACCCCACCACGAACAAGAACCTCCAACTCTTCTTTACAATGATATAAAGATTCTGGAGGGATCCCATCACCACCAGCACCTGTAGAAGTACCATCATTTGAAGCGGCATCTTGTACCGGTTCTGATCTCTCCGCATCATAAAACTCATCCTCTGAGTCCTCCTCTGAGGCTCCTTTAGGAGATCTAGCCTCCTCAATAGAAGATAGCAGCTTCCCAGTTCCACTTTGTGCCACATCTTTTGATATACTGCTCTTTCTCTTAATACGAACACTCATCATATCTTCAATAGCATGAAGAGCTGGTCTAATCTCAGCCCATATTTGGGCCTTATGAGTTTGGTTCTTCTCCGTCTCAGTACCATTTTCAGTTGAAACATCAGAACCAGCCTTCTCACCACTTGAATCATCACCTTCAGCAGCACTCTCTAAACAATCATCAGCTTGTTTCTCTGTAGCTTTAGCCTCAGCAGGCAAAACCGTTTTATCCTCTCCAGATATCCCATTTACATGCAAATGAGCAGATTCAGCATGTCGTTCAAGAAAAATCTCCCACCTCTCTGATCTTTCCTCCTCTTCCTCCTAAAACCATGATTAGATCGAAAAACAAGATATCATCACCCTGTCAAAGTTTAATTTTTTCCTTACGTCCAATTTGGTTGCTGAGAATACATATCAAAAAAAGACATTGAAGTCATGGATCAGTAGTCATAACTCATACACCAATTATGACCCACCTAACAGAATCTAACAGAACCAATCGACTTATCCAAGTTAATGTGCACATTACATGATGCACATGCTTCAGAGGACACTGTATCTACTTCTTTTTCCTCTATATATTAATTTTCTCAGCGACCAAACAGGGGTACATGATACAGCAAAAAAGAAAGTTGGGGATGATAAAACCTTGTAGATATTTGCATATTCTCGGTATCTTTGTACATGCTGAGGTCTCACAGCAAACCCATATGCATCCCTGTCCAAGCAAATGCTAATTAATTATACACATTAATCTACGAATCGCTACAAACAAATTTTCAGCTCAATAACAGATTTCAATATCCAACACAACAGTAAAAAAACAGGTTCACAAATGAAGAACAAACCAAGTACGCATCAGAACTGAGCTAGATTCTATTCTGCCCAGAAACCCAACCATATTGAAACAAACACACACTACATTTCTCTCCCAATAACATAAAATCAATCCCTCCAATCTGACTCGCATTTCACAGTTTACACATTAAGCGAACTGAAATCCAAGCAAGAAGCACAATAAGACAAGGGAAACAACAACAATCTCAAACAAATCGAAGTTCAATTCCGATCGATGTGAGCGACGAAAGCATGACAACCCAACTGAACTCACAGTGAAACGCACTGGCGTTGACGGATCGAAGTAACGAACAAAGCAGAACCCAATTCAAAGAGAAGAGAAAAGGACACGTTAATGGCGGTGCAGAGACTGGTTAAAGGAGTGAGCTGTGCTCCATGGGTACGTACCTCTTGTGCTCGAAGGCGGTAAGAGGATTCAAGGAGGCTTTGCTGCCCTTCATTGCGCGCTGGGGACGGGCACTAGTGGTCGTATCTGGCGAAGAAATGGAGAGAGATCTTGGGCTGTATCAGTATGTATCTATGGCGCTTGAGTTTCTCTCTCTATTGCAACTGTAAATTCTAGAGAGAGAGAAAGACCCCGTTTGGCTCGTTCGCTAAATCTCAGTCCGATCACATGGAAATGGCGAGATTTGCGTCCTATTTCTTAACACGGACGTCCAAAAATTAAGAGATATAATCTAAAAAGCTTTTTATATATATAAGAATAAGAGGAGTGATTTGAAAGGGTAAAAGATTTTTTTTTTTTGAGGGATAACGAGATGATATATTATAAACTAAAACCAGTGTTTACAATGAAAATCACCAAAATTAAAGACAGAAACTTGAA
>JAYMTN010002623.1:0-10841 GCA_036897425.1 Erodium trifolium | reverse complement strand
CTTACCCAGCCGTTGGATGGGCTCTAAGTTTGTTTGCTTCCGAATTATTTTGACATAAAATGACGAAAATACTTTTATTTTATTTACCTCATCAACATTTGTGTTTCTCTGGCCACACATATACTTTGTGCTCGTATAGTTTTGTGCTATAGATTATGATTACGAAACTCTGTCACCAGTTGAGCTGGGAAAGCAATGTTATTGCGATCTCAAACTCGTCAACAACACTGAAAAACATGTCGCTTTCAAGGTACTATATATCTCTCTGTTGTTTCACTTTACCGATGATTTTATAATTAGGAACTATGTTTTTTTTTCTTTTTAAGTTGAGATGCTTTGTGTTTCCTTTTCCTTAGGTTAAAACTACTTCCCCTAGAAAGTACTTTGTGCGGCCAAACACTGGCGTAATACAGCCATGGGACTCGTCTGTTATCAGAGGTAACATTCATCGTAACTTTGTTTCGTTAAGGTTTGAACTTAGGACTAGAAATGAGTAGAGGACGAGACATAGTTCCAAACATATCTGAAACGCTAATCATTTGATAAGAAACATTAGATAACCCTGTCAACACATTAGGGTATCTATCTATGTTATCTGATTGAAGTGCCTCTATCTCTTCTCCTGGTGGAACTCGAATGGGTCTGTGGTGTCTCATACGCTCGTTGGCACGCTAAGGAGACTCCATAGGATTAAGAGGGTCAGGTACTCGAGGAGGTATCCAGGAGAAGGAGGAGGTTCAAAACCGAGTGATCTCAAGCCCCTCCAGGCCGGGGTACGGCTCCTGTCTAATACATCGGAAGTCCCCTAGAGACTCATTACAGCTGTGCAGCAGACCTCACCTGGTTGATGCTTCCTTGTCTGTTTCTTTGTCATGATCTTCGATTCAGCTCGTTTCACATATTACATGCATGATGAAAACCCTCCACACGATGTCATTGTAACCAGTTTCAAGCAGTTTATGGAAAAGCAATCGGTGCTATAGATTCGTGTTTTTTCTATCGACTAAATCAGATATGTCAAAGTACCCAGTCCGGTAAACCCTAATTGTGTAGAAGCAAGAAACCACCCGACACTTTTTCTATTCTTAAAGAACTTTTTAATACTGATATATCAAGCGAGAATATATAAAAGAGCTTTAAATTTTTATGCAATGCTAGTAGAGATTAAATCTCGTATCTTTTTTACAAGAAGTGCTACTAGCTAGTTAGTTTTCAACTAATACCGGTACGTGGTGGACAGTAACCCTACAAGCGCAGCACGAATATCCTCCGGACATGCAATGCAAGGACAAGTTTCTCCTACAATGCACCGCAGTTCCTCCTCACTCCGACGTCGACGAGCTTCCGGCAGAAACTGTAAGAACATTCACTTGTTGTCCGAACATAAGTCTTGAATATGTCAATGGTTTGGTTGATGATTATTGAGTACACTACTTGTTCTTTTCAGTTCACTAAGGAAAGTGGGAAAACAATCCAGGAGAGCAAGCTCAAGGTTGTCTACCTCCGTCCTGATCCCAACAGGAACTCAGAGGACGGAGGAGACGATGCCAATGTTGTGAGTATTCCGTTTTTGAAACAGATTCAATATATCGGTTCTGATTCAATAACTGAAAGATCAACTTTATTAATTGAATATCTATGACCTGAAAAGTCATTGTGATATGAAATCTATTTTTTTTTTTTTATAGATGTTTGTATTGAAATGATGGGGTAATTGTAAAAAATAAACTTCTTTAAGTTTTTTCCTTTTATAGTATCTAGCTTTCTTTTTTAATACTTGCAATTAAAAGTGCCATGAATTTGACTTTTTTATTGCAATTTGTTTCAAAATAACGAACTTGTATCCTTACATTTTTAAATTTAAAGAAACAGAAAGTGAAAAGAAAATTAAATAGCCATAAACCTGAAGTTTCTTGCTCTTTGTCCGCTACTAAACAAATAAGGGATGTGAAATTTTGGTTTGAGGTTTTTTTACTTGTTATTTTTAAAATTTTAATTCCAAGAATAGAATAATCATTTTTATACAAAGCGTACATAAAAATCCGATTATCATAGTAAAGGCTTACAAATTGCAAAAAGTGAATATTCTGTAATTTTGCCACACACATCAAAAAATTCGACTTTTCATGCATGCAGACTCTGAGACGCATCAGGGAAGAAAGGGATGCCGCCTGCCGACAAACACAACAACTACAGCAGGAATTGGTAAGTCTACTTTGCATAGGCAATTCCTAACCCGCTCTCCCACACCTGTTTCTGAACAGATGATCCACTAAAATTCGAACACTAAACATCTCAAGATGTAATGTTCGTCTTGATCAATCAGAACAAAGAACGCGCTAATATGTTATAAATGACATAATAAACGATGATTGACGAATTACACTGACTCGTGTAGAATATGCTGAAGAAGCGAAAGCAGCAACGAGGAGGTTTCTCCCTCAAGGTTGCACTCATTGTGGCACTCATCGGGATCATGGTCGGCTTCTACATCAAATCTTCGTCTTCTTCACCAACTGATACATTTGCACCAGATGAGCCGACTCCAAGCATGGAATGATACTACTATATACATACCCTTCATTGTTGTATATGAAAGACATTGTTTTTTTTTTTATATAATAGTGTATAATGTCTAATTATTTGGTTGGGTAGAAAGTTTATCATTGCAAGATTCACTTTATTACCAATATTGCTTGTTGGTAAATAGTATTTGTACCAATTCTTCAATTTGTTAATATTACTTCTCGGCCTTATCTTATTGTGTTTGGCTTTTGGCTTAAAAGTAGTCATGAACTGATCGATGAATAACTATAGTATATTATTTTTTATCAGAGGAGTTTTATAGAGGTCTTACTCTCAAAACAAGAGAAGGCGGTCTACTCAAAGGTAGACTAAAACCACGGACTACAAATCAAGAGTCCAAACCGATAGTATAAACCAATACAAAAGCCAATAAACAAACACACCCTCCAAAACTGAACATCTGAAATGAAAATCAACCATGAAAAGACAAAACTATGGCTTCCCATCTTAGGATCGAATGAAGTTCCTGCAGCTCACTAGAGGGTACCTGCGCCACTGTGAAAGAGAAGTCGATAACAACCCCGAGCACATGCTCCTTCCAACTTAAAGAAATAAAATACAAGATTAAAGACATCTCTAGGAAACTTAATTGAGTTCGTTGATAGATACATTAGGGGCGGGCAAAGATCACCGAAGTGACCGACATACCGGCTACAATAGTTCGCAACCAGCGTCGGACTCACCGAAACTGCTGGAGCAGGTGAGGAAACCAACAAGCCGGGAGGGATTCTAGCAGAGTCCAGTTTTCATAACTGAAAACCATTGGCGAACCGCACATAAACCGGCTGACATTATCGGGACTTTAATGCCCGAATGCTTAGCCTTACTAAGCGTTGATTCTTGCTAAAAATTTATACGACACTCGTTAATTATGAGACAAAAACGCACATAACTGGATGTATCGACAGCCTTTTTCAAACCAAAAAAAAAGACCGAACGTAAAGAGTGGATCGAGTGTAAATAGTGGTCATGTATAACAAAAAATTATCAATGGCCATGAATGATCTTCCTCGGCAGTCTTTGCTTACTAGATCCAACATCACAATCTAATCATCACATCAAATCTCGATCAGCCTTTGAGCGAGCCATGAATGGACAATTATTTCTTGCTGTTGAGTGTGTTCTCAATGCGTTGGACCAGTTGATCTGCCGTCAAAGCACCCTCCTGGAAATAATATCGAACTAAAACAGTCAGCGACACAGAACTAAACAGTTGGATGAAAATAAGAACTTCAAAAAAGTAATGAAAGTATATCTCTACAAGACTCTTGGTTTGTTGATTAATTTACGGGTTAACTTTTTATTACTCTATATATAACATAGTTGTAGCTTTATTAACACACCTTCGACGACCTTTGATTCTCAAATACTCACAGTAAAGGTTAGGGGTTATTAGTCACACATTGTAACGTAACGTTATTCATCAAAAAACCACTGGATTCCGTTCATTTTGTTCCCAAAAAAACACATATATGAGAAAGGTAACAGTGTGTTCCTGGTAAAACCAACACTTATTCAGTGTGAATCCGTGGGTTTTTTTAACGAACGGTAACAGTGTCTCACTGATAACCCCTCACCTTTAGGGGGCGTTTTTGATGATGAAAGGTGGCCAAGGGGATGAAATAATGTTTTCCCTATACCATATAGAAAATCAGCTCCCAATATAGCAAAAACTTTCAGCAGGCCTTGATTATTACGACTATACAGTATATATTGACATTGTTGCTGATTTGTATTTTCCAGGAGTATGTTGGAACTGTTAAATGTATATACTGCACACTTTTAAGCATGCCATCCGCATAAATGCTGAGGAAAAAATATCACATTTAGAAAGAGATTTAAAAATTCAAAATGAGTTAGTGACAAGGGTATTGCAAAAAAGTATCCTGGTATTCACTTTTTGCAAGTAGTAGCCCTCTTCTTTGATAATCGCAAAAAAGTGCCCTGAACTTGCCTTTTTGCGTTGTGCAAATTTGTTTCAAAATGACGATTTACCCTACAAAAAGTAATAAGAACAAATCTAAAATTTTCATCCTCTTTGTACGTCCAAATAAGAATAAAATTAAAGGAGGTGAAACTGTTAGATTTTTTATTTTACTTTCCATTTTTAAATATTAGATTTCAAGGATAAAATTGATTGAAAAAAATACATAGTGCAACAAAAAGGTAAGTTCAGAGCACTTAATTGCAATTATTAAAGAAGAGGGCTACAGCTTGCAAAAAGTGAAGACCACAGGGTCTTTTTTGCAATTATCCCTAGTGACAATATGTGAAATTTTACAACAGCAGGACCAGTGCAGACAGAAAATATCAGGAGCATATGAAATGTAAGGTAGTTGAATGAGTCGCCTATGAGACTTAGTTATAAGAATTTAGAAAGAATGAAGAACACACACATAACGGTTTCAATATTGGCTGTAGCCTGTATCGTAATATCTCAATTTCATCATGCAAAACCAATAAATAACAGAAAGGTATTTTTTAGGGATAATCTCACAAGAACACACTAATTTTATCACCTTTCTCACTTAACTATATGAACTTTTAATTTTTCTCACATAACTACAGTAGACTTACAAATTTCTCACTTTACTCAGGTAAAAAATGACAAAAATACCCCTACAACAAATTAGGGAACTCGGCAATATTTACTGTAGCAGTGGCATATTTTTGAAAATTAATTTAGGGTATTTTTGTTATTTATTATCAAAAAAGAGTGAAGTGAGACAAGTTGAAAGTTTAGTGTAGTAGAGTGAGAAAATTTAAATGTAAGTGTAGCTAAGTCAATGTATGAAAAAAAAGGTAGTTCGACTTACAAATCGATCAAATGGTTCTCCATCCTTGAACATGATAAACGTAGGCAAGGCCTCTATTCTGTATTTCTCAGCAATACTCGGATACTTCTCAGTGTCGATTTTAACCACCTGGATTGTATCACTCAGTCTAGCACTAACTTCATTCAAGACTGGAACCATGAATTGGCAAGGACCACACCTGCATTCCAGATATTGGGTTACTAATTAGGAATAATTGCAAAAGTGTATACAAAAGGGTTCCAAATTACAAACCCCGTATAATGTAAATGGCAAAACTCTCATTTCCAAAAAAAAATGGAGTCACGTGACTAACACATGACTTTTTTCCATTAAAGATGACGGATTTGCAGAGGGAAAATAGTTGATGATCAAATTTCTCTTTATCGGTTATCAAACTTTACTATCACAATCGAATTGTTACATTATACTAATCATAGTAGTTATATTATTTTGATTCAATAATTAAAGAAAAAAATCGATTGTTAGGAAAGTTTGATGATCAATAATTTGGAAGGAGGCAAAATAAGGAAGATGAAAATTCTAGATATTTTTTGTTTTTTACTTTTTATTTAATACAAATGTAATTAGGAAAGTTCAAGTGTAAATCGTCATTTTGAAACAAATTGATACGAAGTGTAACAAAAAACAATAGGTCAAGGTACTTTTTTGCCATTATAAAAAAGAAAACTATGATTTGCAAAAGGTGAATAGTACAAGGCACTTTTTTGCACCCGCTTAGGGTGGTCAAAGAGCTCTCTCACCTCCTAGAGGTCAGAGGCTTGAACACAGTGGGTACATCTGCTTGGGAGCCGGTGTGGGTGGAGGTTAGTTAGGAATTAGACTAGGTTAGAGTAGAATTCCCCGCCTTCTTGCTGATAAAAAAACAAGGCACTTTTTTGCAATCGTCCCTATACACAAGTATATTGCCAAAATTGACCATGCAATACAGTTAAAGTAGACTACAAATGATCACATCCTAAGACCTATAAGTTAAAGATGCTTTCGACATAATATATTACTCTTCCCATCATTCTTAACATACTCTAAAATAAAAGACAAATGGTAAGGTAATTACCAAGTAGCGTAAAAGTCAACCAATACAGGTTTGTCAGAATTCACCAGCAGTTCATCTAAGTTTGAAAATGTTTGCTTCTTTGCTTCAGCCTACAATAGTCAATGAACAAAACATCGAGGTTCCAATTATTATAATCATAGCCAAACTCGAATAAACGAGGTAATAACACAAACTTAGAGGATGCATGTAATGATAAAATCTAAGGAAAATTGCAAGAAAATACCCTGATGTATTCAATTTTTCCAACTTGTAACCCTCTTCTATGATAATTGCAAAACAAAGTGCCATGAACTTGTCTTTTTGTATAAAAAATGACAATTTTACCCATAAAGTTTATATCTAACAAATAATGAGTAGAAAACAAAAAATCCAAATTTTCATATCCCTTAATTTTCTTTCTTTTTGTACTGTACAAAGAGTAAGAAATTTAAGAGGATATGAAAATTTGGATTTTTTTTCTTTTATTATTATTATTTAAATTTAAATTTCCAAGGGTAAAATCATCATTTTTACAAATTATACAAATGTAACAAAAAGATTAGTTCAAGGTACTTTTTTGCAATTGTCAAAGAGGGCTACAAGTTGTAAAAAGTGTGTACTACATAGTACTTTTTTGCAATTATAATAGAGTAAGTCTCCATTTCTCAAATAATGTCAAGAGAACATGAATCATTTTAGCACATCTCCTTGGGACTCTCGACTCGTATTTTGCTGCTCTACTCCATTCAATTTCATGTTATCTCCTTCACTAAACGAAACATTCACTTCACGGCTTTTTCCCGTATCAAGTTAGTAATACCCCATCTCTTATCCTATATAGTTTCTCCGGATTGATTTACCTCACCTTTAACCAACACGTTCACACCCCTAGTTGCACACGCCCAAGCCATCTTAAACTATTTTCCTCGTCTTATCTCCAAGATTTCATTTGAGGCTACAAAAACTATTGCTTGAATAGCCTCACTCCTAATGTCTAGAAATGCATCTAAGCATTTCCATCTCTACGACAAACATCTTATGAATTTTCAGATTTCTATAGCCGAACATTAAATTGTCAAGCAGTAACAAAACTAGTCGCATATCTGAGGTATAAAAAATTGTTCTTTCAACCTAAGAACCAATTAGTTACGAACACACCCAATGGTCCTATTTTTAATATCACATCCATTTTTATCATCTTTTTGAACAGAAGCACTAAGATACATATAATGCATGCTTTTAGCAATTATATATTTCAAAGGAATAATTGCAAAAAACTTGCGGTGAACTATGCGCATTTTGCACAATACTATCAATGAACTTTTTTTATTTGCAAATGACATCCTCAACTATTTTATGTCTGCAAATCCGTTATTTTTAACACAAACTAGACATGTGACTTCAAATTTCTTTTGGATATGACAGTTTTGCCCTTTACATTATCCGTGTTTTGCAATTTGTGACCCTCATGTATACTAGTTTTGCAATTTGGAACCCTTATATATACACTTTAGCATGGTTCACCATTAGTATATAAGTTTTTGCAATTATCCCCAAATAGGCTATTTTGAAAGCTAAGCTCAACATTTAGTTTTCTCTAGCCAGAGCTTCAGTCACTGGAAAATCATAACAATGGAAGAACTATACAATTAGCAACTCAATGGAAAAATTGGAGCATGGGTTATTAGATAATCGAGTCGTATCACACTCTATTCAGAAGAAGGAGCAAACTTCCAATCCACATCAAAGTCAGAAACAGGCTCCACTGGAAAGTAAGAATTTACAATTTGATACAGAAGAAAGAGTTCATACCAGAGGACGAAACCGGCGCTTGGAGGGGCACGAAATGCCCTTGTTTCCGATGCGAATCCCCTGAAACTTAGCGGGAAATCGGAATTGCAGAGAAGATGGCTTCAGAGACGACGACGACGAAGAAGAAGAAGCGAAAGCGAGTGAGCGGTCCGAAGTCAGGCAGGGAGCGGATAGAGAAATCGCCATTGGAGCGCTCGCCGAGACGTCGGTCGTTGCTTCTCCTGGATTTGAGGATGGAATGGGAAAGGCTGAGCCAATGGAGAACCTAAGCAGTTGGCGATGGTGCTGTGGCGTGACGAGGGGATAATGGGTTCGTGGCCGTTGGATGAGTCGGGTACCTGGGGATGGTAAGGAGATCGAACGGTCAGGAGCGGCTCGTCTTCGGAGGAGGACGGACAAAACAATTGCTTATTGTCACACACCCACATTCACAGCTAATTGAAATCAGTTCCCAAGTTTGTTTCAGTCACTGTCTTTTTTTTGGAAGAATGATTCGTCAATAAATTAATAAATCTTACGTAATCGAACAACATAAGTGTTGCATTTGCTGGCCGATCTCGAAAACTTGAGGGACCACCAACGAAATGATAGCTCTCAGACCTCGGATTTGACATCCCCGATACGAATACAGACTTGAATACCAAAAGGGTGACATGGCGTTTAAACAACCAACCACCAGGTCGGTCTCTCTTATCGACGATCGGTAGAGATCTGTCGATATAGAGACCCGGTCGTACACGCCACCAAAGTCAACAAACACAGCTATCGGAGATCTGTCGAAGGAAAATGGGTCTTTGACGACGAGATTTCGACGAGGGTCTGTCGAGGGCGAGGAGGAGGAGGAGACGGACGACGTCTGGAACGGGAGAAGTAAGAAAGGAAGCTATGGCGGTAGGATAAGCGTGGTCGGAGGACAGGGATGCACCCGCAACTCTCATGGTCGGAGCCACGAAAGCCACATGTAGCATCGGCAGAAGTTGAAGAGGCATAGAGTTTAGGGAGCTTCGAAGATAGAGAGTTAAAGAGAGAAAAACAATACATCTCGTAGAAAGAGAAACGTCCAATACTCAACACATACGAAATTGAGCTCGGATCTG
Source organism: Erodium trifolium (assembly GCA_036897425.1). Taxonomy (NCBI): domain Eukaryota; kingdom Viridiplantae; phylum Streptophyta; class Magnoliopsida; order Geraniales; family Geraniaceae; genus Erodium; species Erodium trifolium. Next base: position 1,476 of record JAYMTN010002623.1, on the reverse strand, counting down.
AAACCCTCGTTCTCGTCTCTCCGACAACGATTACAAGGTTTTTCAGATTCGACTCCCCTCTTTGGGTTAGTCGATGGTGTTGGCCTCTGTTAGAATCTTCTTGTAAGATCTGAGTAGTGTTTAGCGTTGCCATCTGGGTGGTGAGGTCTCTCGGTGCACTTTTATTGAGGTTTGAGTTTCCGACGAGCAGCTTTTTTAAGATTCAGGTGGGGGGCTCTCCAGGTGTTTTTCATGGTAGGAAAATCAGGGTTTTAGGCTTAGTTTACTGCCCTTGTTGATTTTTCTATGCTTAATGTTGGTAAAATCTTGTGGTTAAACAGTTAAACTTGTTCTTTGTGTTCCCTCCCCTTGTTGGGATTGTTTTGAGGCTGAGCTTTTAGACCAGTGCTCATATTTGTATCTGATTGTTTGATTGGATCCTTTGAACAGATCTGTTAGGGTGATTCGAGGTGCTCATGGCATTCTCATGTTAGGTTGTAACTTCTTCCCTCGGTCTCTGTTTTCTTTTCGTAAACAAGATCCTTCTAATTTAAATTTGCATTCGCTCATATAAAAAAAACTACGCTCATATAAAAAAACTACATTTTCTGTAAGGAATAAAAGAACTATTCGCAAAAAAAAAAATTGTCCTATTTTGGTGATGTGTGACATATAGAATTGAATCAGCTACATACTCATATTTATATGTTCAACCCAAATAATACACCAGTCTCGTTTCTATATAAGCAAGGTCATGAATTCAAACTCCGACACATGCAATTGCCGATAGAAACAGTAACGATGAGACGATTCATCATAATTGTACTTCCATTTACAATGGAGAAACAGCCAAGCTAATGGTAACAATATATAACTTATGCTAACACAAACCTATGCTCATATCTATAACTTATATCCTTATTGGTCAAACCAATGGAGGCCAAGCCATCAATCAAATGAATGAAATGCTAAAATAAACTGATTAAAAGATATTACAAGTAAAAAAAGGAAGATGATATAAACTTAGTTTTGTTGCAGCTCTAAACACCACATGGAAGGCAACACCATTTCTCCATTTTGAGGAAGATCCATTGCCAAGGGTTTGGACCTTCCTCTTCGTCGTCCGATGAAGCGGGAGGCAAAGGTAGCTCGGCGGGGAAATGCCGATGAAATGCATCGACTGCAGCTGCCACGCCGTCTTCGTTCTCGATGAACTTTGCTAGTTCCATCACTCGTGATTTCACCTGAAATAGTACACATTTGTTTATATAGAAGCGAGTCTTTGCCACTTGATCCAACAATCTCATAAAAATACACTAATCTTGTCACATTTCTCACCTAACTACGATAAACTTCCAAATTTTCAAAAGGGTTAATTGTCCAAAACTACCCTAAAGTATTGTCCACAAACGAAAAAATACCTAAAGTATTGCCCACATAACTATAGAATGCATTATGAATTGCCCACACAACTTTAGAATGCATTATGTATTGCCC
>JAYMTN010002622.1:0-10842 GCA_036897425.1 Erodium trifolium | reverse complement strand
GCGGGCCCCGGCCTGCGTCTCCGAATTCGAAGACGAGACACGCGTGACACGAGACGGGACGCGACGATACTGGACGCGATTTTCGCGCGCCACACCGCTTCTACTCGCTTCGTGCAACCCGAATCGCCATGGCACGGGACGCGGTAAGAGCCGGTGCGGTGCACATGCTCTTATTACCCGATTGTCATCAGAGCAGAACGCAGGTCCTGGTAGTAAGTTTAAGGAACGAAACGACGCCGTGCAGTGCATCTTCCCCAACTTTACCTGTACAGCCGCAACAGCCCCAAAATCACCATCGTCAATCTCTCTCGATTGTCACACCAGAAGTTAACCTTCAGTGGAGCATTGGTCGTTTCACTCGAAGGTCATTCTATAGCTAAGATAAAGGTACTGTTTGTCCCCCCCAAATCTAGCTTTCTACAATTATTTGTCAAATTGTTGTTCCATCCCTTACCGCTAAGCGAAAAAGAATAAACCCATTACTGTTTGTTCAGTATTTAGCATATATATCTGAAGTTGGGCTTTTTAATTGGCAGATACAAGAAATGAATTACATGTGAATTTTTCCATTTCTCTATGATTGCAATTTCGACATGCTTGATTGTAATGAGTTGAATTGGTCCGGATGGATAAACTCTTCAATTGTTGATTTCTGAGACACAAATGACTTTTGCCCTATTATTTGATTTAATTCATTTGTCTTTTTTTTATCGTATTATATTGATCCTTTTATGTGAAATATTGACTGGAGTGAGCCATTGCTATCACTGCCTTTGTGCGACTGTGAAACTTATTGGATATATGGAATGGTCTGAAAAGATTGTAATGGTTTGTGGTAATTTCAGATCAATGTGTGTTGGGTATTATCTCGTATAAAGAGTAAGAGTTAACTCTGCAGGAGCTTTTCATGAAAAAATTGGGAAATTGCAGCAAGGTTTGGTGATGAGTATACTTGGTTAAATTTGACGTTTTGTTCTGAGCACAAATTGCACCCTAAACATAATCATGCAGAGGTTGAGGAATACACATTCTCTTCAAATATCTCTACGGCGTCTCTCTTCCTTGCCCCTCCATCATTTACTATCTCTCTTGTCCAAACAGCCCACCAGCCGTCCAGCTACCCAACAGGTCCATTCTTATGCAGTCACCTCTGGCTTACTATGCAACCCCACTCCATCCTATATGCAACTCTTTAACATATTGCTCCGAAGTTATTCCGTAGGCCACTTCCCACAAGAGTCTTTCTTGCTCTTCAAACACCTCCAAGGCTTCCCATTTCTTCAATTTGATAGCTTCACCTACTCTTTCCTTCTCAAGGCTTGCTCTAATTTGTACTCTACCTTTCACGGTGGTCAGATTCATGCGCTCACTGTCAAAGTGGGTTTTCAATTCCATGTATATGTGCAGACTGCTTTGCTCCATATGTATGCTGCTTGTGGGTCTTTGGCGGACGCCTCGAAGGTGTTCGGCGATATGCCTGAAAGAAACCCTGTGACCTGGAATGTCATGATCACTGCTTTAATTAAATGGGGAGAGCTTGAAGTTGCTCGTTCGTTATTTGATAAGATGACGAATCGGACTGTTGTCACATGGACCACTGTTATTGATGGATATGCGCGGGCTGGTCGGCCCAATGAAGCTATACATTTGTTTCGAAAAATGGTTGTGAGAGATGGCATACAACCTACTGAAATTACTATGCTAGCCATTTTCCCAGCTATCTCAAATCTTGGAGCTCTAAAGATTTGCCAATCGGTCCATGCTGATGGAGAGAAAAGAGGGTTTTATGCATATGACATACGGGTTACAAATTCCCTCCTTGACTTGTATGCTAAATGTGGATGCATAGAGAGTGCATCTAGGTTTTTTGAGAGCATATCTGCGGAGAGAAAGAATCTTGTGTCGTGGACATCAATTATATCTGCTTTTGCTATGCATGGAATGGGAAAAGAGGCAGTACAGAATTTTGAAAGAATGGAGGCAGTTGGCTTTGAACCAAATCGAGTGACATTTTTAAGTGTGCTAAGTGCTTGTAGTCATGGAGGATTGGTTGATGAGGGGCTCAAGTTTTTCGAGAAGATGGTTAAGGAGTGTCGAGTTGTACCAGATATTAAACACTATGGATGTTTAGTAGATATGTTGGGGAGGGAAGGGAGGTTAGAAGAAGCAGAGAAGATAGCTTTGGAAATACCTGCTGATATAGTTAGTGTTATAATTTGGAGAACACTGTTGGGTGCTTGTAGCTTCCATGGTAATGTTGAAATGGGCCAGAGAGCGACGAGGAAAGTAATGGAGATGGAAAGAGGATATGGAGGGGACTATACTCTTATGTCCAACATCTTTGCTGGTGTTGGAAGGTATGAGGATGCTGAAAGGTTGAGGAAACTGATGGATGATAGGAATGCTTTCAAAGTTCCAGGTCTTAGTTTGGTTTGACTATTAGTTAGGGCAGACAAAGCATACACAATAAGTAGTGCCTGTCCCGGTAAATGAACAGATGAATCCAGAAGCTTGAGATTTTCTCCAGGTAGTCTATAAGTTATTTGGAATGAACTTCTTGGTTGTCCTCTAGACGGTAAAACAGTTCCTGGGCTGATATCTATGTCCCCAAAGCAACTGGCCCTTGTTTAATTTAAGCATCATTTCCTTGTTTATCTGTATATAACTTGGTCTCTCTTCAGCTACTATTGAAGCATCTATATGCTTAGTTATATGATTGCGCCATTTTTCATGTAACTGCACGATACTCAGAAAGGAAATAGTGGATTGAGTCTAGAGGAAAGCACAAACAAAGACATTGATCAAGTTATAATGGTACTAAATTAGTGAGCGAACAGTGAGATAGATGAAGAAGAGTCAATTTGGTCTGACCTCTACTTTGAACAATGAAATCAGAAGCAAGACGTAATCGTCCATTTTGCAGAGTTGCAACTAATCCTTGATACGCATAAAACGATGGAAGGATCGGCTTGATGCGCGTTCTCTGAAAATCAAGAGGAGCAAAGATGTTGTCAAGTTTAAGGTCCACCAGGTTAGTTGTGTCTTTGACAATGAGAAGGCCGGCAAATTGAAGCAGTCTCTTCCACCAGGTTAGTTATGAACTGCATCACATGTTTAAATTACTTACGGTACTTTTTGAACATGTATATATTTTGCAATCATGGATTTTGCTTCACATGCTTACTGTGATGTAGTACCTTGTTAGGATGTTACTCTGGCTTTCAGTATTTGGAAACAATCCTTCTTCCCAACTAATTTTGTTGAATGGTTGCTTTTTTAACTTTTTACTCACCTTTTATAAGTTTGAGATGTAACTTGATTGAATCTCCATCAGATTTAAATGAAATGCATACTTCACAAAAAATAATGATTCTGCCTTTTAGCTTTATGATATTTAGGGTTTATATATATATATATATATATTTTTTTTAATGTAGTGTTTTTTCTGGTTAATTGCTAAAAACTACCTTATGTATTGTCGACGTGCGAAAAAATACCTTATGTATTGTCCATGCTTTTAAACAACCCTATCTTTTGACCACGGTTGTCTGTTAGTTTTTCCAACGAATTTACTACCCTTATGTATTGTCCACATCCTTAATTTTAACAGAATGTATTCCGGATTTTGTCGGTAAACAACCTTGGTCAAAAGATAGGGTAGTTTAAAAGCGTGGACAATACATAAGGTAGTTTTTCGCACGTGAACAATACATAAAGTAGTTTTTAGCAATTAACCCTTATTTTTTCTATCGAAAATTATTTGATTCCCCATATCTGATGGAATTGTTTTTATTTCTTCATGTCTACAGGTTTGAACGTGCAAGACCTATGAGTCTCTATTCTAGGGCTTAGCGAAGAACTGCCAGTGTTTTGTTTATACCCTGCTGTTACACATTATTCCAGATAATTGGTATGCATATGATTTCAAGGATAATGTTTCTGCAGTTTTGTTTAGAGTTATGAATAATTTCCAAAATTTAAACATTGGCAAGTATTTTTGTACCAAGTGCTTTGTGAAAAATCTAGTATAATATTGCAGTGCCTTGAAATTTGAATGTTGTTATGCCTAGAAAATGATGGATCTTATTGAGTTTTGAACATGCTAATGTAATGCATTAGCAGGAGTTGAAGTTTATTGTCTGAGTTAGATAAAAATAAGATGTAGATAGTGTTTTAGATTTCATGTGTCTTTGTTTACAGTTGGTGCTTCTCCTTCTCCTTGTTGAAGTAGAGATGTGATGTAATTTGTGTGACCATACCCAACTGTCTTCGTACAATACTATTAAATAGAGTACACATCCAAAGGTCAAGGTCTCCACAGATCCTGCAATGTATTACCTACCAAGATCCTGTTTCACATCTCATTGTCACTCCCGATTACGACCCTTGACACGTGCTTGCCGTCGAATTTGAATCCTGTTTTTCAAGTGTGTTCATATGATGAACTTAGTTTCAGTCCGAATCCTATGATGAAAACAATCAAAGATGCATGTAATGTAGGATTTGTTGACAGCCCATCTGACAATTACGCGACCTGTGGAGATGAGAATTTCAGTCTCAGTCAACATCTTGTGGTCACAGTCACAGCCTAAATATTTGACCACACCACAAGATGGTTCCTCTTATTTTGTATATTTGAAGAGGATGTTAATTAATGGAATAATTCTATCCCAGTGTCAAAAAGCTTTCATATTTTATTTAAAGTATTTTTTTTTTGTCATTTTAGTACCTAAACTTTTATTTTCATTTAAACTATTCTAAATCTTTTTTGTGTCACCCTAGTATCCTAAATTTTCATTAATTCCATTTTAGCACCTATCTTTGACTTTACATCTGACTTTCCATCCCAAACAGGTAAAATGATAATAATACCCCTCACTAACAACCAAATTTATGGTAAAGTTAACGGTGGATACTAAAATAGAACTAATGAAAGTTTAGGGTACTGAGGTGACACAAATAATATTTAGAGTACTCGAAATGAATTAATGAAAGTTTAGGGTACTGAGACGACAACAAAAATTTAGAGTACTTTAAATGAAATATTAAAATGTAGAATATTGAAGTGGAATTAACCCTTAATTAATCGTTAACCATGATACAACTTTATGTTCGAATAGGGATTCATTGATTTGGCCGGCCATTGTAGCTCGGTGATAAATTGTCGACAATAGTAGTTGGTAATGGTATAATAACTTAACAACGTTGACCTATGTGTCTCATTTTGCTTCCTAATCTAAATAAATCTATTGATACTGCCTTTACCTTTAATAATTAGTACTAATCATCACACAACTACTTTTTAAGTACACTCCACATGAAGATGAGACCTTTATCATACATATATGCTTTTGATGCCATATTATTGGGTACGTAATGACAATCACTAGCATATGTCCGTGCCAGCCTAGCTATAATGCATTGTACCTCTTCCAATCTATGGTACAATAATGCATTTCAATTAAAATAAGATATGGTAGTGGTAAATTATGGGACCTCATGTTTTCGAGAAACTCCGAAATAAGAAGCTCCCGAAACCTAGCCTTGAGTTTATGGAAATGTTCTGTACTTGAGTAAATCTAATTGGAATTGCTAACTATATAGATCCGAGACCATACTTGTTTCATTATTTACTTGCACACTTCAATCAATTGCAAGATGTGTGCGGGCTACCCTATTTGGTCCCATGTCAATTGAGTTGGTAATGTGTCACCTTCTTTAGTTTCATACAAATTTAGGAACTTTCCTTATGTTAATTTTTTATTGTAGTAAGCTTTAACGTTCGATAAGTTGAGTCAGGTTATCACAGTGATCGACATTTGGTAGGCGAGAGACGACAGTGCAATCCAAGTCAGCGTCTTCTGCTGACCCATCGGTTATTGTTCGGCGAGATACGACTGCTCTTCTGGCTATTGACCAGCGAGACAAGGCTACTCAACTCAAAGCAACATCCACGACGTCAGATTTTAGTCGTACACCCTATATCGCAAACGCTTCCCTTATCATTTTAGGTAGAATGGGGACCTGACTTTTGCTATTGTGGTTGCCTCTGTGTTGCCCTTAAAGGGTACCCCAACTATTGAGCATTGAATTGTTGTTCATAGAGACGACCATAAACAAAGTCTCATATTGAATTTGTCGAACAGGGAGTATCTGACCTTTATGGCCAATTTCCCAAATTCTAGAATAATTGACTAGATTTGAAATCTTTTTAATCATTTTAGTGATGTTATTGTTATTGAAGTTGGGTAGAAACTCACATCAACTTGGTTCGCTTTTGTATATTTCCATCGATTCGATGATTTGTTTCACACAGTTGCTTCTCTCAACAGTTCCCAAATGGGAGAGCACAAGAATCGGAATGAGCTTGGCTAGAGATATAGGTGGCCTAAATTGTGTGACGCGTCTTCCAAGTTAGATGGGTTGATGATGCATAGATTTGGGTGGGTCTTCCTTTATGGTACGTAGTTAGACGGTTTCTACTTCCTCTCAACCTAAGAAATACCCTCTATTATTATCCATTTGAGGGATCGTGTTCCTCCTCATCCTCGCCTTAATCTGTGTTTTCTCTCGCTAACCTCTAAGTTCAAGGTGATGCATGCGTTGGTTACAGACCATGCCATTAGCATTGGTCTCCGGTTGATAGAGATCTTGGGGTGAACTTTCTTGACCTGAGACCGCATGTCTTTCTTCTGTCCTACCAGGATGTTTGGTCGTCCCTATCGGCTAACGATAGAAGGCATTATGTTATTGGTTCTTCTTCTAAATTGATTGTGCGCAATGTAATCTGTTTGAAGGTCACATCCTTTGGGTTCATGTTATTGGCCTCCCTAACATGAGTTGGGGTCGTGATTCCATAGTTGAGATAGTGGGAAAACTCAATATGCTCATTTTCACTCACCCATTTTCTTTTTCTGCCATCTCAGTTGTGTAGGACTTCAGTGCTTGTTCACACGTGGATGTCTCAACGAACAGGCGGCTGATTGCGACTCGAGGTTCGAGTTTCACTATTGACGTGTTTCTCGAGGGCTTTCGTGGATAGTATTCCTTACCTTCCCCAGGTTGGGATGATTGCGTCATCGAACATGACTATTGAAAGGAGTATCCCTTTACCCCCTTCTCCTAGAGTGAGCCCTAACACCCTCTAGGTTATTATCAAGGTAGTCGCTCGCCCCTACCCAATTGAGCATGTAACCCCCCGACCTGATACTATTATTATAAATAGGAACTTGGGTTTGTCGGGAAGCAAGCCGGACATGTGGTTCGATATGGTTTTGGATGATTGACGTCTCGCGTTTTCACACACTGAATGGGGGCACGGAAAGTGCACATGTCGTCAAGTAGTAATCAGATGGCAAATCCGGATATCATACCCGAAAGAGCAAATAGGCATACACTCTTTATCTTGTTCGTTATTCAGATGCCTCAGTCCGAGGTATTTAAGATTTATAGTTGTAGAGTTCAATAGTAAGAAATCAAGAATAAGATATGAAAGTAGAGAGTTAATAATCATGATTATAGTTCGTAACGGTATACACTCGTAGCGTTGAACAACCGTGAGCGCACCACTCTACAAGACCCACACGACAATGACCACAAGAATGTCGCTTAAGGTCTGTTGTTACATCTAGGTTGGCCATTTATGAGTCAAGCAAGGTGTTGTTCAAGATGTCGGTCAGCAAAGATAGAAAAGATGTCTGGCCAAATGTCATGTCTGCCCAGATGTCAACGAACATCTTGTGCATATCTGGTGCCGAAGATTTGTTTCTGAAATTTGAAGATACTCTTGCGATATAGTTCTATTCGTTTTAGGAAGCAATATTTGTTTCCCAAAATTGAAGATACTTCTACGATATATATCTGTTCTATATATGAAAGTTTCTTACGCAAGGAAACAAAGAGATTTGGCTTGATCATGACTCTCAGGATTAAGGAAACCCTAGGAGGCACGATACAAGGTATTATAAAAGATGTCTATCAAGATGTCGGATCGCATGTTGACTGACATCTTGTGTACGCGTTTCCTAATTTGAAGATAAGTATCTTATGTTTCCTATTTTGAAGATACTTTCATTCCAAGCATTTGATTCATTTAGGAATTGTTTTCTAGCTTGAAGATACTTATATTCTAAAGATATGTTTGCTTTAGGAATTATTCCCATTTATGGAAACTTGGAGATTTAGCTAGACTGTGACTCTAAGGTTTAAGAAATCCTAGGGAGGAACGACTACAATAGATGGTGCAGCTATAAAAAGTCAAGAGGGTCTCCATTAGGTGCTGATCGCCATTGTTATTATCTGCCGATCATTATTGTTATATGTGAAGACTGTTTTATTCGTTCTTCTTTGTTCATGATTTTAGAGCTCCTAAGCGTGTTGGACTAGCGTGTTGGGAGGCTGGATGAATTAATCAAAGAAGAACGTTGTTGTTCTCAAACACTATTCGTAACAGAATGAGTGGCTGGGTTGATATTACTCTCAAACACTATTCGTAACTGAATGAGTGGTTGGGTTGATTGTTCTCAAACTCTATTTGTAACTGAATGAGTGTTTGGGTTATGTTTGCATGATTGAAGTTTCACAAAGAACCTCTACAGAATAAGAACTAATTCGAGACTGAAGAGCTCGAAGTAATCCAAGACTGAAGGGCTTGAAGAGTGTGATTTAGTGAGGAGCTCGGATTTAGGGGGAGCCTTGAGATAGGTTTTGCACTTTGTAATAGTAGCATAAAGTTTGATCTAGGAGGATCCGAGAAACTTTTATGTTTTGACTGATTATGTTATAGTGAAAACCATTCCACTGGCAGATTTCCCCCAGACGTAGGTGAGGTTGCACCGAACTGGGTAACCAACTTGTGTGTCCTTGTGTGCTTGTTTGTTCGTATATTTGTTTTCATTATGTTCTAAAGCAAGATTTCAGTCAAAAAGTCATAACATCTTGTAAGAAATCTTGCTACTGTACCTAACGAGAATTTCAATTGGTATTAGAGGAGGTCACCCAATGTAAGAGGTGTGATCCTAAAAGGAAATAATTATGCATGTGCAAAATGGAAAATTCAAGAGAAGGAGGTTCTGTAAATCATCCATCTGTGCTTGATGGGACAAACTATGGCTACTGGAAAGCCATGATGAGTGCGTTCATGAAATCGTTGGATAGCAAAACCTGGAAATTTGTGATCCATGGTTGGACACCACCACTATTGACAGTTGAGGGAGGAAAACCTGTGATGCCTAAACCAGAGAAGGACTGGAGTACTGCAGAAGATGAAGCATTAATGGGAAACTCTCGTGCTCTTAATGCAGTTTTAAATTGTGTTGATCAGAATGTCTTCAAATTAATAAATACATGCACAAGTGCGAGGGAAGTTTGGGAGAGACTTGTGATTTCCTATGAAGGAACCACCAAGGTTAAAGACCAGAGATTGCAATATCTTACTACAAATTTTGAGTCCCTGACCATGAGAGATGATGAGACTATAACCCGGTTTCATGTACGAATCAGAGACATTGAAAATGAATCATACTCTCTTGGGAACCTATGTCAGATGAAAAAATGGTCAGAAAAACTTTACAGACTGTGAACTCAAGGTTTAAAATGAAGATAACAGCCATTGAGGAAATGCATGATTTGAGCACTCTTTGATTTTATGAACTGATGGGATTACTCATGACATTTGAATTATCTCTTCAAGGCACATATAAGAGAAATAAAGGAGTTGCTCTGAAAAGCACTGCACAAAATCTCAATGATCAGACATGCTCAGATTTTGATGAAGAGATGGAGGAAATAATGGCCATACTCAGATTTTATCCTCCTCATCTTTTTCTTCTTCTTTAGGAAGTATTCGAACGTAACATAATAACCTTTTTTCCTCACACTCGCTCTCAAAGATGACTCCACTCAAAGGAGCATATAATCAACAAAGTATGGGATCAAACAATTGAAGGTAATAAGAAAGGAAATGGCACATAGGCTTGTAATGTTTTGGGTCAAGAAATGAAAGGCTCGGGCTTAAAATCGGGAGACTAAGGACAAACAAATAAACAGAGTGGATATTTGGGCTAAAAAAAATATGGCCTTCAATTATTGTCATAATAATTTTTTCCTTATTCTATTCCGCCTTTGAGGGTATATGCAAAGTAATTTTAGACTTCAATTTATCAAGCATAGAGAACAAATGGAAATTCAACAAAATCTTTATTGGAACCCAGATAAAATGCAACGTAATTCATCGATCACTAGTAAATCGAACTTGTATGTTTTGTTTCATTAACACTAGTTTTCAATGCTAAATAAAGATCCATATAGTTGTTAGGATGTTAAACAATCAAGAAAATTTTCCTTAATTTATATAAGAAATATGTTTTTTTTTCTTCTGAATTGTTTTTTAATAGAGGTCAAAATTGAGTCCAACTAGTATTTAAATTTTGATTCCCGATATTTTCGTTTGGTTATGTTTTAAATATAATATATCTTATTATTTTATCAAGTCTTTTGTGATGCAAACACATCTTAACATCTATTTTAAATGTCTAATCCCGCATTTATAACATTTCTAACTCTATTTTAATAAAGATAAATACAATGTTCACTTGTATTGTGCATGTTGCTTCTTGCCAGAGGCGGCCCTGGGGCCACGCAGCCCACGCAATGGCGTGGGGCTCACCAACAAACCTGATATTTTGAGCCAGGGTTTCGGCTTTTTTTTTAATCCAAACGGGCTTGGAGCTAATATAATGGGTCTTTGGACCGAGTCGAGTCTACCCATGATGGGCTCACTAACAATTGGGCTTCACATACCTAGGTACTCCTATTATACCTGGTAATGGTAAGAACATGTTC
>JAYMTN010002621.1:0-10845 GCA_036897425.1 Erodium trifolium | reverse complement strand
CCGTCCATCAGTTAATGACGAAAACATCCGAAGGTGAAAGAGTATCGCCAAAATCAACCAAAAACGGCGGAGAATACTATTCGTCGAGAGGAACAAGCGACTGAACCAAACCCGTCACTTTTTTCATCTAACTGACTATTATGAAATTTATCTAAAATTTATTTCTTAAGCGTTTTGTTTATAGCCCATATTCTATGTTAGGGTTATTCTAATAATAGAAGCTTGAATTGAATTAGTAGAAAAACAATGGTGAATAATATCATGGAAAGAAAGTGAAATTTCATATTGTTGTAGCATCTAATTACATTGAAATTATTGCACAACTTATACAATTACAATATTTTTTTTCTCGTTTTCAAAATTAAAAAAAGAAAAGAAGAAGAAGCACATTAGCCAAGTAAAGTAACAAGTCTATTTACAAGTACAATTCCTCTTGACCACCTCGTCAAAGCTCGACCGAAAGAAGCCGTCGACCTCGCCGCGATTCGCGGCCTCAAAGACATCGAACTCCACCAGTTTCCTCTTACACTGAACCGTCCTGCTCGGCTTCTTCGGCGCCGGCGGACAGTCTCCGACCGCCGGTATCTTGTGCTCTTCCGACGGTGGCGTCCGACACGACTCCTCGTCGCTGCTGTCTGATTCAACAGCAACGATGTCCTTCGAACCTTCCGCGTCCTTTCCGATTCTCCGACCAAATTGAAACCGAGTCTTGCGCATATCTTGACGGAATTCGAGATCGGCGGACATGACTTGCCGGCACTGGAGAGGAGGGTTTGGGGTTTTGTTTGAAGGTATAGACTATAGAGAGAGAAAGAGAGGGAGGGGGAAAGGTGAGAATTTTGAAAGGTATTAGAGGAGGCTTTTTATATAGGAAAATGTTTTATACGCTTGCCGATTTATATTTATGTGGAAAATATTTTTATTTAGTATTAGATTAAATTTAATCTCCTAACAAAATTCGTGCCTTTTAGGCAAGGCTCTAAAAGTCGTTAGGCGCTAGTTGGACGGTTAGAGCTTTTCGGAAATTAATCAGAGACTAAACGTTAGTTGGACGGTTAGAGCCTTTCGGGATTTGGTATCCCGATCAAGACACGCCCGGTGACTATGATCCCGTCCCACCCGCACCAATTACGCCTGATTCGGGTTGTTATCCCCTCAGCCATAGTCTCTATTATTGGTCGTTCACATCCATTTTGTTCGAAAAAGGTGTAAATAAAGATGGAGGGTAAAGAAAATGAGAGAAGTGAAGAAGTATACAAATTAGAAGTAACTGAGTTTACAGAATGAAAAGTAGCCGTTATTCTTCTACTTGTTGAAGACTAAACAATTTTCTATTTTGTTTTTCCAATTTTTGGAATCTAAGTATTTATGTTTTATACCAAATCAATTCAACTCCAAGGACAAATATAACTTTTTTATTGGGTGAACATCAATGCCAATATTTGTATACGAATCATGTAAAACATAGATTTATAATTTATGAAATATTTCTAGTTATGGTGATTGGAATATGCTAAATTCAAGTGCAGTTCAAGTGGGGACAGGAATGGTCACCGACCTTACCCTATCCACTCAAAGTGCTTTTGATTATGTTTGGTTGATTATGGATTCAAATTAATTATTGTTATATTAATCCATATTTATTATGCTATATATATAATCAAAAGCTTTCCTCTCTTGATTTTGTGTGAAAGAGATGGCTCTAAACAAGTGAGTGGCTGTAGCTTCCTCACTATCTTCATTGCTTACATATTTTTGGAATAATTTTCCACAAATATTAAATTTCATTAGTTAATAAAATATTTGTATTTAATACACTCAAAGATGTAGTTGAGTTAAAAATGTAAATAAGATGGGAAATAGGTTACCCAAATAACATATTAAGATGGTTTCTAAAGAACAAATGTCATCAGGGTAAACACATTATTATGAAGAGTTAAGTGATTTTATTTAATTTAGAATAATTCAATCGATGATCTTGATCTATATATTTGTAATCAAGGTTCGTAGACAAAGACATTATGCAACAAATATGAGTAACACATATGATTCGGTTTGAATCAAGGTTCGTAGATAAAGATATTATGTAACATATATCGTTAATTCCAATCTTTATGTTTCTAACTGATAAAAAATACGATTGAGTCGGATCTACATTTAAATTTCCTCACCCTCACTAGTAAATGAGATTTGAGAAGCATGTGGTAGAGCATAAGGAGGAACAAGGTTGCATACTAGAAATGAATTTTGCAGTCAAACAGTTAAGTTTGGTTAAAAAGATTATTACCCTTTAAAGGGAGTGGCTCTAGTGGCCACCTCTCTTAAATTCAATATTGAAGTGAAGTGATTACAATTAGGTGCATCTGCTGATACTGATAGGGACAATAATGAAACCCTAAATGCTCTTTAAACATTTATTCTGAGTAGGTATTCATCTCCTCAAGCACCTTTAAAATCACTCTCCTTTATAGAAAAATAAATATGACTACATGACCAACTTCGGGAACTAAAATGATCGAAAGAAACTATGTTATAGAAACTGTTGTCTCACTGAATTTTCAAAAGAACAACATTAAAAAGAATATGGTGCAACTACATGTATAGGACCTGAGGTTTAATAAACATTTACACTGGTAATGGTAGCTCACAACACAAATGTACCAATAACCGTTGTTTTGTCCATTTAGATTAGCTTGATGATGAATAGCTTTTCACGTCTCATCTCTCCTTATGGTCACAAATTCGAATATCTGTC
The DNA here is from genome assembly GCA_036897425.1 of Erodium trifolium. Taxonomy (NCBI): domain Eukaryota; kingdom Viridiplantae; phylum Streptophyta; class Magnoliopsida; order Geraniales; family Geraniaceae; genus Erodium; species Erodium trifolium. The sequence goes on along the minus strand of JAYMTN010002621.1, from coordinate 8,090 downwards.
ATTTTGTCATATAAGGAATTGATATATGTTTCACACTAAATAGCAATTTGAGAGATGTTTTGTTTAACAAGCTTTTATTTTCCTAGGTTAGATAAAATACATGAGTACTTTTTTTTTTAATCGACAAATGAATTTTTTGATTAAAGTTCAAGCCTTCGAGAAAAAGGGACAAGAACAAAGGAATAAAACATCCCTCAAATAGGAGTACAAGGAAGTTGAACAAGCCTAACAAAAGAACCGGCCGGAAGGAGAGGCTACAATCAACAGAACATAACAAACAATTAAGCAGTACAAATACCAATACCAATACCTATAATATTATGACAAATTGAATTGGGAATTGAATCTCACGGGTTTCTGTTTCCTTTTCAAGGTATTGCATGAAAGTTGAGCCAAATAAGGGCAGTAGCCTCTATTCTTTTGCTGTAACTACCTGGAAATGTACTTGAAGTTGCATGTTACAAGGTTTAGCAGTTCATAAACATCATCGGAGTGTGCTTGCTTGTGGATTCTGACGGCTTTCGTTTAATCTAATGGTCCGAATCCCCAGATGTTCTGATCATCAGAGGATTGAGGATCTCCCAATAAAGTTTCAATCTTGGGTCCTGCTGATTGGTCCCTTCCCAGCGGGAAGTTCCAGAATGAATCCGAATTCTCAAAGAATATGTAAAATGCAACAGCTGATGCCAAAAATAGTCCCAACAGCAACATATATATCTGCCACTCTACAGGTGAGAAGAGAAATTTAATCAACCACAAATTCTAAACATTCACAGGTTTGTAAATATGCAGACACGACGAGTGAGACAAAACCAACCTTTCCAATCAGCAGGTACGTTTAGTTTGGTTACTACAGCTCCCCATTCGTTAGTTGTAGTAAGAACAACCCTGCAGAAGTGCAACCGAGGCATAAGCAAACAGCTATGCAGTTAGCATCATGTAGACATAAAGATATTTACAAGGCTTGAACCTAAGACCCTCATTCAAGAGAAATCAACACATATCCCCATAGTCAATTGTACACATATACATGTAGATTCTAGGGATAACTGCAAGTAAGTGCCTGCTATATTCACTTTTTGCAAATTCTTCTTTGATAATGGCAAAAAATGCCTTGAACTTGTACTTTTCTTGCCCTTTGTATCAAGTTGTTTCAAAATGATAATTTTACCCTTGAAATTTTAATCAAACAGAAACAATAAATCTAGAATTTTCATCTCCCTTAATTTCCTTCCTCTTTGTACTAAGGGTGCGCGCTCAACTAGTCGCTTGACTACTACTTACTTTTGTAACCTAATCGAAATTATTGATCATCAAACTTTACTAACATAATCTATTTTTTTTCATTAATAACCAAATCAAAATAATTTGATTAGTATAATGAACAAAATTGATATGATAGTAAAATTTGATAATTGTTTGAGAGGAGAAAAATTAAGGGAGGTCAAATTTCTGGGATTTTTTTTACTTTTATTTAAAACTTGGAGGGTAACATCGTCATTTTGAAACAAATTGATGCAAACTGCAACAAAAATATAAGTTCAAGACACTTTTTGCCATTATAAAAGAGGAAGACTATGATTTGCAAAAAGTGAATACTATACAGTACTTTTTGCAATTATCCCTAGATTCTTTATCAGAATTGCTGTAATCCATGTCTAAAACGCTTTATCGAATGCTCTTCAAAACCAAAATTGTAGTATCTGTTCACATTAAAGTAGTAACAAAACAAGCAAAACAATCTTGCATAAAAAAAACCCAACTGAACAGCATTATAGTTCTGTTCTAGATACACAGTAAAAATAACTTTTTAGTGGACCTTACCTTTCGGTTGGACAGAACTCTAGTGACTCAATGCAAGCACCCAGGTGCAGCCTCCTACTCCAGTGGCATATCTCCATTTTGTTGACATAAAGCACACAAAAATCTCCATCTTTGCTTCCCCTGTAGTTGAAAAAAAAATTGCAAATTTGAAAACAATACACAAATATGGTGCTCCAGAAGTTTTTTTTTTCCCTATCTAGAACCAGTTTGTAACACAAGTACTATAGCTCAATAATTACCAAAAGATTCAAAACTCATATCTACGAATGCTAATAACAAGTTTTAAACCAACAAGATAAGTCCAAAGGGCAATGCTTAGTGCTTACAGGGCAAGATATTTCCCGTCCAGGCTGGTGGACATTATTGATGCAGGCTTTTTAAGCAGTCTTTTATGGCCAATTTTATTCCATGTGCTCATGTCCCAAACAGAAGTGACGGCTTTTTCACCTGTTTGATTTTAAGAAATACACCTTAAAGCATGTAATACAAACTCACAGCTATGGTAAACAGACTAGAAGTAGAAATACCTGTTTGAAGAGTGCAAAATAAAAATGGCTTTGTCCCATCCTTGGAAAACCGACATAACTCAAATTTTTCACTCTGCGCAAAAAATAGAAGTTTGGTAAAAATGACAGATTGAAAAACCATTATATGCATAATTCAACCAACCCATTTTCCCAAATACTGTTGGGGTCTGATACATTAATCCTTTAGCAAAAGTCCTTGGGTTCCTCAGTTCATATATTCATAACTAAACCAGTCATTGAAAATATTGAAGAGTCATACCGCGCCTCGAGTCAAAGTGGTCAAAGCAACACCATCTTCTACCTTCCATATTCTTGCTGAACCATCAGTAGATGTTGAAGCTAAGAATTCAGAGTCCAAGCTGGAGTGAGAAAGACAGAGAAGGCAGGCCAGTTATTGAGTTTGTGAATGTCAGTCAAAGTATGTTCAAACACGGCCTAATACTAAAACAAATGCAATTACATAAGCAAAGTATGCAGTGCCAATAATTTGCTGTATACAGAAAAAGCGTACTACAGAACCATGTTTTTCATCTTCATTCAAACCACATCAATTATTGAGTTTCATTCAAGGGAAAGTTCTATTACGAAGCTTTAACTACACTATGAATACAATTATATAGACAACCATGAAATGCATACATAACAATATAAAAAGAAATCACATGAGCTGAACTCCACCTAAAATCCATATCACGAAAAGATTTGTGTGCTCGTGGTTCATCTAAAATGATGCGCAAAGTTGGCCACTCCAAAATTTTGAGATGCCCATCCTACAAGTGGTGAAGAAAAACGTCAGGATAAACACAAATATTTCAAGCATGCTGTAACAACTCATTGCACATAAAAGGTAGTTCCTTACAACTCCACCAGTAGCGAATCGAGATCCATCAACACTAAAGGCTAAGCATTTCTGGGAACCAACATTTTGGAGAAGAGGTATATCTTTGGCTAATAACTTTATATTTTCTTCTTGGCCAGACAATTCAAGCAATCTGCAAGTCAGCATAAACATATTATTCCAGGTTTACTCTACATCACAAGGAAACGAGAAGATAATGATGAGCTGAAGTCCTAGCTCATCAACAATTAGGGTGGACAAGTCAATGCTATATCTACAACCACTCTCCCTTCCACAATATTTTCATTGTTCACAAGTGTGTATGTTAGGACAAATAACATAATGACACAATGGGATAGCAACCTCTTACGGATCCAATCAACACGACTTGATTGCTAGGTCATTAAACTATCACAAACATTGAAAAGATATCATGTTCACAAAATAATGTTGTAAAAAGGATGTAATTAAAACCTCAAAACAAAAGGGAAATATCTCTCTACTTAATAAGTTCATAACAAGCAAGCATCAGTGTTTCTAGTAAATATTTGTATACAATAGGAAAATGTCGACTAACTTATTCTCCAATGTGACTGGGCATACAACATTAATGAGAAAGTGTGTGCCCTCGCTTACTCAAACCATCCACTCTGAGGATCTTTCTCCTTGCAATCACCATTCTGGCTATGTGTGATAAAAGGCATGGGAATCACCATGTGTAATACAGATTCATTTTGATTCCCATTCTCGCACTAAAAATATCCAAATGTATCCTCAAATCAACCAAACATGACCTAGAACGATAAATTGCTTCATAAGTTGTAACAATTACTATTATTCAAATCATATTACTGCAAGAGCGTTATTATCTGATACTCAACTGTCCTTGGTCAATCAGATGAACAAGCAAAGTTTCAAATTGTTATACACATAAAGTCAAACTCTCATAATGAAATGTCGCACCTCCTCATTCCAAACAGCCCCACAAAGCACAAAGAATAACCTCACACCATCATTCAATGATCTCCTAATCCTGAATCGCTACACTCATGACTAAAACAGGGCTTGGTGAACATGTGGGGTTCAATCTAGAACCAGCTTATAATAACTAACCTCGTCCATTTATTAGAGGTAAAGAAACTGAATTCAATAACTATCAATAAATATGCCTTTATTTGCTACCAGAAAGATTACATGGATAAAAAGTCAACTACATAACTAGAGAGTAAGCCAGAAAATTGGATAATGATAAAAGTCAACCTTCCTCAAACACAAAATCTGTAAACATTTTAGAGGCCAAAACAAAGAGAGAGATTGAAACTCACTTGCAGCCACCCTTAGTGGTGGAGCACACAAATTCATCTCCATTGGGATGCACAGCAATTGCCACCGGATCACCGTCAACTTCCTCAAGCACGTGTGTTGCCTAAACAGAACCATAAACAAGGAAAATAAAAATTAAACCCCCATTTTTTTTCAAAACTGAAGCCAGAACCAGTCCAGTAGCTAAAAAGGAAACCAAATTCACTCCCAAATTTCACTTCATAATTGCTTGGATTGTCAGAAAAATGAGGAATCAGAAGCTGAAAATGTGCGATAGCAATACCAGAGGAGACGAAGCGAGAGAAGCGGTCTTAGGATCGAAGGAGAAGATCTCGAAGACGGAGTGCGAATTGCGGCGGCTGGAGCGGCCGAGCACCACCAGAGTGACGTTCTCGGGCCGTCGGATCCACGAGCCGCACGTGACCGAGCCCTGGTTCGTCCCACTAGCCTCCATCAAATCGCCTGCAGAACTTGAAACAAAATACAAAGTGTTCTCTGAAAGCACTTCTTTGTTTTTGGTGCGAGGTACAAGCATCTGCAGCGAGATGTACAGCCCTGCCCAGCTTTATAAACAAAACACAGGGCCAAGTGTGTGGGCCCTACTACTATATTAATTAAAGTCAACCCTGTTTTTTTTTTGTTATTGGACGGATATTCGATGATGATTCGGGACGGGGCTGTCCGTCAAAATTGACTTTTGGGGAGGTCAACGGTACACCACGTCACCTGAAAAGCTTCTCCGCTAGGACGGATGGATTAACTTATGAATGAGATTTGAAACTACAATTAGTTTGAGATCACAAAGTTTAAAACAAACTGCTTATAAATTTCAGAACTAAAATTGTAGGGCCTTAACCTCAGAGAGGGAGCCCTTCCAAAAATTCTCGAGGGCCCAAGGTGTAAGCCCAAGGCCCAAGAGGGGGTTTGGAAATAGTTTTCAACCAGCAATAGACGCGCCTCGGTTAGTACCTCACTAGCTGCGTCATTGCCCCAAGCGCAAAGATAACAATTCTTCAAGTTTCGGTCCCTTTTTATAAAACTTACCAGCTTAGCGCTATGCATATTTGTTCAGTGTGGGACTCTATAGGCTTGTTACTTTAGCTACTTTTTTATAGTGTGGGCTTGGAGGACATACCTTGTTCTTTGTTAACCGACTTCAGCGGAATGAGTTGACTTATAGATGGCTAACATTATATAACTTTCAAGTGGGTTATTAATAAAAATGATTGTGTACGTCCGACAAAAACGAAATTACAAGTGCAAAATAATATGCACGATTTAAATTATTGAAGTTTAAATAATATGACATTGATTAACAGCGTGTGCAAAGAAAGTTTTTGATAACGTACGTTGGCTCTGTGATTTCTCTCATAAAATCTAGGGCTTGAAAGACATGGCGGCGACGGCAACTCCAAGCAAATCCGATGACCACCACACGTCGAGCGGTGAGGTGAAGAGCTTGGGGTCGGCGGGGCTCTCTTGTCTGATTTCCTCTCCCTCTCCGTCTCGAGGAACTACTCGTTCTCTGACGCCAGGCTCGGGTAGGGCGGCGAAGGAGGAGGAACATCACGTCCTCTCCGCGTGCAGGGAGGAGGGAGAACCTTCGGCAAAGGCTAAAGGGGTGGGAGGAAGGAGAACGTAGGGACTACTTCTCGATCAGACTCGAGGTCTGGTGCGGCGTACCCTGGCGGTGGGGCCGCACCCGCGTCGCCGTCCGGTAAAAAAAACAAGGGCAGATCTCTCCAGCTCGACGTCCTCATTGCAGGGCTTCCGTTGGGGGAGAACTTTGACGGAAGATTTGGGGTCGGAGGACCGGGTTACTAAACCCCTGGTCAACTTTAGAGGACGACTCTCGGCGAGTTCCGTGGCTCCGGTGGTGAATACTCTGGACACTGAAGGCGGACGACCGGAAGGACGAGAGGAGACGATGTCATGGAAGTGGCGGCCAGGGAAGAACCCTGTTAGGGTTCCGAACAGGGTCACTATTGATTTGGGCCTTCAGGTAGGGCATGTGGGCCTTGGGCCTCTGGAAGAGACTGGCAGGGCCTGGAGGGACAAGGTCCCGAGGGCTTTGGGCCATCAGTTGGAGCCTGTGAGACTTGGGCCTCCAGAAGTGTCATTCAGGGCCCGAGGAGATTCTCCACGGGCCAGGGAAGGATCACGGGCCTGGATCGGGTCGGGCTAGGAGGGTGGGCCATCTGGGCTCCACGAACGGGTTGGTTCTACCCATTTGGGCCGGACTCGGATGGAATCGGAGGGTTCCACTCACTCGGACGGGGCATTGCATAAGCGGCGGGGGCTTCAAGCACCCTCGCCTCGCTGAATGAGTCTGAGGTGATCAAGAGAGGGGTTAGCCAGTTGTACCGTCCCTCTGGATGTAAGGTGGCAGTAGTCTCACCAAGAACCGGCACGGTACTTCCCTACCAGCTCGGAGGTCAGCAATCCCGCGTTTCGGAGCCCTACATTATCAGTCAAGGGAGGACGACGCACGCTGACAACCCGGGGGAGTACTCTGTCCACCCTTTCTTATATCCGGTAAGAGGTCTGCTTTATCCTAGCTTCCGCCAATCCAGATTAGTTGTATCGGTGTCGTCACATGCTACTGCGGTATCACCTTCCAGACGCTTTCAGGAGGTAGTCAGCGACTTGATGAGTACTTTAATTTATTGTATGAGTATTCTCCATCGTAGAAACTCTTTTCATTTATGTTATTTCAGTTCCAATGTTTGATTACTTTTTTTTTCTGTAAACACTCGTTATTTATAATATCAATCGTTCATTCTAAAAAACGTAGGAAACGCATTGCGGATACGGATGACATTGGGTATGCATCCTCCATGTATCAAGGATTGAGATACTTTCCACGAAAGTTGGTTTAGAGTAACAGAAAGTTGAGAAGCGGGTCTTAGAAGTTAAGGTCTCTCTAGTTGAAACAAGAAACAAAAACTAGTATGTACATATGCAATTAGGTAGGTTGTCTTTGGCAGTTAAGACACAGTTAAGAACAATGGTAGAGAAGCCTACATCTTAGCTCCCAACTCAACTCAAGTATATCCACCACACACAACATTTTAAAGTAGTAATAATCAATTACCAAGTTGCTTGCTCTTTACTTCTCTCTCTCTCTAAAAAAAAAGTGGTCCTCACCGGTCCAATTGAGTGAGACATGGAGCAATCACTAGAGGATTGAATGTTTCCTTTTCGGCCACATCTCAAGCACTCCTAATATTAGTGTTAAGAAGAAAAGATGGTTGACTTGGAAACCAGCTAGATACTGATTTGATATGTTATGAAATCTCACAAATTAATTCAATTGAGATTTGGACCGATGGAGTTAAAGAGTAGTGTAGACTGTAGAGGGCAATAAGTAAGATACGTGAATGTAAGTAGTAGCTCCAGTAACCTTGGAAATTTGGGATTGGCGATGACATGATATCGCTTGAGGTTATCTTAAGAAACACATTCATTAAGCCCTAATCATTCAGTCCCGCACGCCGTATGGAGATATATCCAATCCGTGATGTAAGAACCGTCGCACGGACCGTAGGTCGTGTCGGGCCGGCGGGCCGCACGGACCG
>JAYMTN010002620.1:0-10846 GCA_036897425.1 Erodium trifolium | reverse complement strand
CAAATCTCCAGGGCCTCATCGCTTCAATATGAAAATTTTCAACAAATCGAGTCTGATTCACCTTATAACTTCCGTATGTCATTTTACGCATATTCTTGGTTACAAATGAAGCACATGCTTATTCATCCACATGAATCAACTCCGATGATCACTGGCCAAGTAAATATAATACACCCACCGTAAGAAACTATCAAGTAAATATATGACTTGTCCTAATAGAGTTTTAGGTAAATGGCCTCTGTAATAGTGATTTTTCAAATTACAACCACGAGCGATCCAAAAGGATCCTCAAACCCCTGTTCTTCATTTCGAAGAGTAGGTAATTTAAATTTGCTTTGCCGATCAAAAAAAAAAAACACCAACGAGTCCAATCTCAATTGATCCCCACCAGAAGAACTCGGATCACCTCTAATACACGCAACTCCGCGTTCCTCAACAGTCTCATGAAAGAGAATCTCCACATACCCTGAACCTAGAACTCAGCCACCGGACGATGAGTTCCCAAAAATAATTCGTAAAACCTCGGATACCGTGTAGCCAACTGAGTCTACAGAATCCAAGGATCCTCCTAATAGAGAATCGAGGTACCAGTACCAAGATACCACCCAAGAGTATCGAGTCCGAAAAAACTGCTAAAACCCCTGATTGCGAGGCAAGGAGACCGCATGCCTAATAAAAACATAAGACGAACGGGGGTGGGAACATGAAGGGAAAAGCACACGCCTCAAAAAAGACAGACCCTCAGTGGCAAAACGCCACCACCACTTCAGGAGAAGACTGAAGTTCACAACTGATAATTGGCGAACCCAAACCCTCCTGAAGACTTAGGCCCACAAACAACTTCTCAAGGGACCTTGGGGAAGGACCTCCCCTCTCGCCCCGAGCACCACAAGAACCTCTTCTGATACCACTCAAAAACGCAGATAACCTAATGAGGATGCTCGCTAAAGTAGCCTTGATCAGTGTATGGCGACCTCCCAACGAAAAAAATTGTGTCTGTCATACCGTCAACCGATCCCTAAACCTCTTGACTACCAGGTCCCAATAAGAAATAATCCAGGAGTTACTGCCATAGAATGCTAGATAAGTAAAAGGCAGAAAACCCAAAGTACATTGCAAGACTTCAAAAAGGGCTAACCTCGTGGTGGAGTCCACGAAAAAAGCTATAAGGACCGACTTGACAAAATTGCTCCTCAAACAAGAAATCGCCTCAAAAGAGTGAAGCAAGTAGCGAACCCCACGAAGCTGCTTGGTTCCGGCCTCCAAAAACAATAACATGTCATTTGCAAACTGGAGGTGGGAAACACATAAGTCGGCTCCAACATGAACCCCAAAATAGATGCTCCGGTGAATCCCCAACTCAAAATATTGGTGCAACCCGTATGCCGCTATCAAAAACAAATACGAAGATAACTTGCAACCATGGCAGGCACCTTGTAGAAGAGGAAACTGCCTAGAAAGAGACCCCTTCAGTAGAATAGAACAAAAATCCCAAAGACGCGAATGAATCCACAGAATCCACCTATTCCCAAAACCATGCTCCGTAAGACCCGAGTCAGGTAAAACCAGTTTCCTCCTCCAACATTTATTATGCTCCGCCTCCTCTTCCTCCGAGAAGAACTACATCGAATCCTCTAAATTTTACGACGTCGTGGTGCTCCCCTTCTTCCCCTCTCCTCGAGATCGATATATGCATCAACGTCTTCTACTCCGACCCCTCTTCTGGTGAGACAAAACCCTCAAAACCAAATCTGAAACCCTACCCGTGGTGGTTTGACTAAGATGATCACTCCACGGGAACCACGCCACAGCCTTCGGGCATTGCTGCTGGTACGCGTCCTAGAGCAACCAATGTTACTCGCCGATGTGGTCCACGGGAACCACACCCCAAAGCCCCATCGCGCGTTGCCATGGAGACCTCAGTTCCATAGGTTTTGCTCCCACAACAAAGCTGAGACTGCAGAGTGATATTGAGAGCGTGAGGGAGGGCAATTGTACATTTCATATAACTAACTAATTTTGGTATTTTTCGGAAAAAAAATAAGGTCATATATAGTGCGACCATTTTCCATTGCAAAAATAGATAAAAAGAAGTTAGAGTGAAATTTTCTAAAAATTAAATACCACAAACAAATTTTAATCTCAACATGAAAATGAGATTACTAGCTACAAAATTTAAATATTAAATTTTAGATGAAAATTATTGATATTATATGTTCAATAGAGTCTCAATATTTATTGAATCGTCTTATCAAATGTTAAGATTTATATATATACCCTAAATAAGACTTCAATGATTATCAAATAATACCAAGTAGTGTTTTTTGGTCGAATTTAATTGACAATGCAAATTAAAAATAATGGAAATGGTTTATTTATTTATTTTTTACAACGAAAAAATAAAAATGACACATACTTCAAATTGATTGTCTGAAACTTCCTATAGATTTTATGTTCACGATAATAATTATTTAAAAACACTATTATACAAATATAAAAGCATACTGGGTAATGAGTACAGAGAAGAAGATAGACACCTCGGAAACATGTGGAAGGCAATGCCTCAAGCTCATCGCTCCAACCTCTTCCCGCAAGTTTGGAGCTTCAGCCATGGCTACTCTCTGAACTCGCTGCCCAGGCTCCATGCCCACTACTCAAGCTACTGTCCCTCAGCTCCGCTTGTGTTCCTCTGATTTGCTCCGATTTCTTTTCAACCTCAACAATGGCGATCCAGCTCTCCCTCTACCTGGGTATCTCTCCCTCTCCGTTTCTTCTCCTAAATCATTCCTTTTCTGGAGACCAATCTCTCTTTTCTGGTTACTTTGTACTATTCAATGGACGAAAATCGAGGAACCCATTATCTGTGGTGCACTGTTCTGTAATGAATCAGGGTCTGCTTCGACGGCCCGAGCCGAATCAGCTGAGCTTCGACCTCGATGAAATCGATGAAGGGGAAATGGAGGAGACCCTGTTCGTGAAACCCAGTTCCGTGTTCTGTAGCCAGATTGAGAAGCTGGTTTGGTGCGGGAGGTACCAGGAGGCGCTTCAATTGTTCGAAATCCTGGAATCTGAAGGCGGACACGACGTGGGTTGTAGCACTTACGATGCTCTGGTGTGTGCGTGTATTGAATTGAAGTCTGTAAAAGGAGCTAAGATGGTGCGTAATCACATGATGAGTTCTGGGTTTGAACCGGATCTGTTTATAAGGAACAGGGTTCTGCGGATGCATGTGAAATGCGGCTTGATTGATGATGCACTTAAGCTGTTCGATGAAATGCCCGAGAGGGATTTGGTGTCATGGACTTTAGTAATTGCAGGGCTTGTAGCCACAGACAATTATAGAGAAGCATTTAAATTCTTTCTATTCATGTGGGAGAAGTTTTCTTGTACCAGGTCGCATAAACTAACCCCTGTGATTCGGATTATGATCTTGGCATGCACTGCATTGGGAATTATCTCTGTTGGGAGACAGTTGCATTCATGTGCATTGAAGATAGGAGTGACTGCTTACACACCCGTGTCTTGTGTTCTTGTTGACATGTACATCAAGTGCGGCTACATTGATGATGCAAGACGTGCTTTCGATATAATGCCAGAGAAGAACATAATTGGATGGAGTAGCATCATGTACGGTTATGTTCTTCATGGCTATAGCGATCAAGCTTTGAGAGTTCTTCGTGGGATGCTCAACTCCGGTGTTGAAATGAATCATTTCACGATCTGCATAGTCATAAGTGCTTGTGCAAGACTAGCATCATTAGACCGTGCTAGGCAAGCTCACGCAGCCTTGATACGCCGTTATTTTGGGCTCAATAGAGTGATAAGCAGTGCACTTATAGACTTCTATGGAAAATGGGGACGGATCTCAGATGCAAGACATGTTCTTGAAGCAATGCCTCCTTGCAAGGACATAATGTCTTGGAGTGCATTGATTGCTGGTTATGCTCACCATGGTAAAGGAGCCGAAGCTGTTGAGATCTTTGAGCAAATGCTTTGTGAGGGAATGAAACCCAACCGTGTCACTTTTCTCGCTGTTTTATCTGCTTGTAGCTATTCGGGCTTATCAGAGCTTGGCTGGGAGATTTTCACATCAATGAAGGTTCACAAGGTCAAGCCTCTCCCGATGCACTATGCACACATGATTGAGTTACTAAGCCGAAAAGGGTCTTTAGATGAAGCCTGGGCATTCCTTAAAAATGCGCCTTGCAGGCCTACAGAGAACATGTGGGATGCATTGCTGACTGGTGCTCGAATCCATGAGGATTTAAAACTCGGCGAGCTCGCTGCTGAGAAACTATTTGAAATGGAAACAGAAAGGGTTAGTAGTTATATCATCCTTCTGAACATATACAACAGTTCTGGGAAATTAAAAGAAGCTGCTAAGGTTCTTCAAACTTTAAAAAGAAAAGGTTTGAGCTTGCTACCAGCAAGCAGCTGCATCGAAACTAGGAACCAGTGTTATGATTTTGTTTCAGGAGACAAAACCCATGTCCAAACAAAAGAGATTTACCAAAAACTACATGATTTGATGGTGGAGATTTCAAATTATGGGTATTTTCCTCAGAAAAAGTTTGTGCTTTTTGATGTGGATGAGCAAGAAAAGCATTCTCTGATGTATCATAGTGAGAAACTGGCTGTTGCTTTTGGGTTGATCGATACTCCTTACTGGACTCCATTGCGAGTTGTGCAGAGCCATCGGATATGTGATGACTGTCATAATGCGATTAAGTTGATTGCTTTGGTTACTAAGCGGGAGATTCTTGTGAAGGATTCGAGTCGGTTTCATCATTTCAAAGATGGGGTTTGTTCTTGTGGGGAATATTGGTGATGATGAAAGCTGCTCCTTGTTCATCTTCTATAGGTTCTTGACGATTTTGTCATGGAAGAGGCAGGTTGTAAGTATCATTTTTTGACATACAATGTAGTTTGTTAAGTTCATCCATTAAAAACAAGGATTTCTGTCTCTAGAATCATTCATTTGTTTGTTTCTACCACAGATTCATTAAAATATAAAGACTAACAGTTGGGTTGGGTTACATTCATGAAAATTGACAATCTTGTTATTACAGTTCTTTGAGTATTTTTATAATATTTTACTTTTTTAATTAGAAAAAATCGAGGACAAAATTGTCATTATCGAATAAATTAACACAATGTTCAACAAAATACAAGTTCAGATCACAACCTGCAACAGTTTAAACTGAAAATTATGTTGATTATATAGTTTTCTCAGTACTTTTCTTAGCCTATATGTGAACCCCAAATGATTGTAATTGCTGATAAAATAGTGGATGGATAATATAGCATATGGGTCATTTTTTTTTTTACCTGAGAGACCAAACTGAAATAGGAGTTTGTGAGACTAAAACTTCATTCTTCATTTACATAATTGTTGCAGATACAAACAATTCTTGGTAGTACATGTGAGAGACATCATGTGTCTTAATTTAAGGGATAATTACAAATAACTATTGTAACTATTATCTACAAAATCGATTGATTTTAAATAATCAAACTTCATAGGAGGCAAACTCGAGCATTTGATTAAAGCTTGACATGTATCCAATTTCTCGTCACCAATAACTCCTTTGAAACTGCAGCGGATGGAACAATTATAAATAATCAAATGTCATACACGAATAATATTGGTAATGCATTCATAATTTACTTTCCCAAACCGAAAGTGAACAAACATGGAGGAAGTAATTCATTCATAACTTCTTGTTTTGTTTAGAACCAATAGCTCGAGATCCTAATGTGGAGTTGATTTCATGCTGATAAAAAATAATAATTGCAAAAAGTATCCTTAGATATTCACCTTTTGCTAGTTGTAGCTCTCTTCTTTGATAATTGCAAAAAAAAAATGCCATGACCTTACATTTCTGTTGCACCTTGTGTAAATTTGTTTTGAAAAATAAGTAAAAAAACAAAATATTAAGAATTTCCACCTCCCTTAATTTTCTTACTCTTTCGACGTACAAAGAGGAAGAAAAATTAAGGGAGGTGAAAATTCTGGATTTTTTGTAAGAATAATTGCAACAAAATCGTCATTTTGAAACAAATTTATACAAAGTGCAACAAAAAGACAAGTTCATGACACTTTTTTGCAACTATCAAAGAAGAGGGCTACAATTTGCAAATAATAAATACATCAGTGCAGTTTTTTGCAATATCCATTTTTTTTTTTGCTTTTTACTTAATAATTTTTGAAGGGTAAAACAAATTTACACAAAATACGACAAAAAAGACGTGCAGGGCATGTTTTTACAATTAGTGAAGAACAGAGCTACAAGTAGCAAATTTACCTAAGGTTATTTGTTTGCAATTACCCCTAAAAACATTGGGCTTCCAATTATCTCTACAAAAGCTGACCCAACATTATCTACAAAATGACTTTGGTTTTGTTGTTCTTTCCTCTACTGACCATACCTTATTTTAAAAGGTTTTGCAGCAAAGCAAAGACCTGGCAAGATCCAGACTTCTACCTCCCTATTGAAAAGAGCTCTTTGGCAAATTGAACTGACACCTGAAAATATTCATAGAAAAGGAACACAATTTCTTTATTTAAATATACAAAGCTGAAGAATAAAAATATCATGATGTTGCAATGCATAATTGTATTCTAAATTTTGCCTATGATGAGCGATTAAGAATTGAGATGTGCAGTTTTTACCTCGCCACAGTGAAGAAGCAAAACAGAACTGAAATGATATTTTAACAATCATGATGGTTGAGTAACATCATTTTAACATAAGATTCAGATGGGATAAAACAGGCATAAACTGACGAGTATAGTGAAGTTTGAAATGAATAACATAAATTAATGGTAATTAAGAAAAAAGTATACCTCCTGCCTATGCAACTTGCAAGTGCTCTCATTTGCATCTTTGTTAAGTGTTCAACGCCACTATTAGCGATGACGGGGGTGCTCACAGCATCTTAGATCAACTCGATATAATATAGGGGTAATTGAAAAAAAGTACCATGAGGTGCTCACTTTTTGCAACTAGTAGCTCTCTTCTTTGATGATTGCAAAAAAAAAATGCCTTGAACTTATCTTTTTCTTGCACTTTGAATAAATGTGTTTAAAAATGACGATTTTACCCTGGGAATTTTAAAATTAAAAATAATAATCAAAGAAAAGAAATCCAAATTTTCATATCCCTTAAATTTCTTACTGTTTGTACGGTAGAAAGAGGAAGAAAATTAAGGGATATGGAATTTTTTTTGTTATTTTTTAAATCTAAATTGTAAGGGTAAAATAGTCATTTTTATACAGATTTCAACAAAAAGACAAGTTCAGGGTACTATTTTGCAATTATCAAAGAAGAGGGCAATAAGTTGCAAAAAGCGAACACCTCAGGAACTTTTTTTCAATTATCCCTAGAATATATATATCAAATACTTTTCCTTGACCTGAAAGGCACCAAGCAAGCTATTCAGCCATAATACCATAGAAACAACAAAACACTGAATAAACCCACATTAACAAAGACCAATCCAAAAACCGGGTTCCATGCTTACACGAATCTGAGTAGCAAGTTCAACAAAAATTTAACACATTATGAGGCAAAGGAAAGACATTTTTACCTGGGTTTGTTACCCTTATCCCCTTGAACTCCCCATATGTTGGGACTATTCAGGTATACTCCACCATATCCAGTACTTTCATCACTACATGTATAAAAAAGTATCGAATAAAGTCAATGAACTAAAAAGAAGTTGGTGTGACGGTCAAAATATCTAAGCAGCTACAAAATGAACAAGCACCTGCAACCAGAGTGTGTAGGTCAAGATATATCTAAGCATCACCAGAGACTTCCAGAACGGCTACAGAGAGTGTCGACATCCAAGCCTGAATACCACTCTGGGCATCCCTCTTCCACAACATTTCCAAGTTGCCAACTGCCTCCTTTGTCAATCCTGATTCCACTAAAACATTTCCAAGTGATTTGAATGTATAAACATCCGGTTCAATAGAAGCTTCCATCATGTCCTTGTAAGCCAAGACCGCCTCATGGAACCTTCCATCTGATGCATACAGCCCAATTACATTATTATAACTCAAGAGATTATTTACAAGACCACGCTCTCTCATCTCTTCTGCAATCGAGATCGCCTCCCCAAATCTCTTCATTCTTCTGTACATACATAACATCATTGAATAAGAGAACTCATTTGCTTCCCCTTTTTCCTTCAAGTATTCGAGAACCTCTTCTGCTTCTTCAACTAAATGGCGTTCAGTGTAGAGGTCAATCATGCAATCCGAGCAAAAAACATCAGGCCCCTCCTCCAATGATCGAAGGAGTTTATAAACTCGTTGTGCTTCTTTCAAGTAGCCAACTTTGACGTATAGCTTGATCAGTTTTTTGCATATAATAGGGTTTCCACGTAGACCAGCATTCTCCATTGCACGAACATAATCAGTGGCTTTTTTAACACTTCCAGCATCAGCGAAACCATTGATGAGTACACCATAGACAATCATATCGGGTTCCACATCATGTCTGATCATCTCCTCATACAACCCTTCTGCCTTTTCCAGCTGACCTAGCTTCACAAAGCTTGAGATTACATCACAATACGAGATGCAATCACTAACCAGCCCAGCTTCTTGCATCTTTCTCAGATAGATTATTGCTATCTGTGGCATGTTGGCACTGGCCAAGATATGTATTAAGGTGACATAGGTGAATTTGTCTGGAGCTACACCTTGAGACTCCATACCATCGAACAAGTCGCATGCCTTATAACAGTCCTTTCCTATCCCATAAGCCTTAATCATTACATTGTACTCTAGGACAGTGAGCTTCATCTTTTTCCTTTCTTGACAACACATGAAAACCCTTTCAGCTTCTGAAACATGCCCACATTCCCCATAAGCATCAATATTGGCAGAGTAGCACTCAGAACTCATTTTCCCTGCAAGATGAAACCTCATGAACCAAAACCATGACTTCTCAAGCATTCCAGCTCGGATATACATTCTACTCAGATAGGAATGGATGAACTCATCAATCTGAAGACCCTTTAGGTCCATCTCTGCCACTAGGCCTTCAGCCTCGTTAACCATACATCTTAATGAGTATGCATACAAGAGGGTGCGATAATTTACTAGACTTGGCTCTAGACCGGCCTCCTTCATTTTCCTATAATAGGACGTAACCATGTCCATATCATCATGTTTGGAATGAATGGAGATGAGAGTATTATATGTTGTAGTGTCAGCTGGACACTGAAGCTCCGCCATCTTCTCCATCAGCAAGGTCACTTTAGCTCTCCATGGCTACCACATATGTGAATCAATGCATTGAAGGTCACAGTGGTTGGCTTAACCCCTGCTTTAAGCATCAACTCAAAAGTTTTTAGTGCTTCTTCTATTCGCCCAGCTCTCCCATACAAGTCAATCAATGTATTATATGTATAGGGGTTCAAACAAACATTCCTTGAATCAGATGACCATCTCTTGAAAAACTCCTCGGCCTTTTGAAACTCTCCGGCCTTCTTGTACACTTGTAACACAACTGCCATAGTGACCTCATCAGGCTCAATCCCTTGCTGCTTCATCTTTTCAAGCCAAAGAAACGCTTCCTCCTTCAGCCCGCCTTTTCCATAAGCATCAATCAATGTCTCATATGTATGATTAACAGGAACAACCCCTCTATCAATCATATCATCCCACAAAATCTCAATGTGACTCCACTTCTTTGCTTTCCCAAGAATCCTAAACATAATGTTGTAATGAATCACATTCAATTCAAAACACCCTTTCCTCTTAAACCACTCAAATATCTCCAAAGCCCTCTCCCACCCCTTCTGCTCCTTCAAGACTATACTCCTTATCTTGTTATTAAGCTTCTCTTCCCACGGCCCCAACGCCTGGTCCAGATCCTGAATTGCTTCCACAGCTCTCAATATCATCGGAACAAGTCCCCCATAAGCTAGCCATTTCCTCGAACACTTGTAGTGCATCTTTTCACCTGAACCATTCATAGTTCCACCCCTAACTTTCCCCCCCAAATCCTTCTTATTTACATTACCACCATCATCTTCAACGACCCTTTTGAGTTCTCTACCTGGGTTTTTCTCCAAATACTGTTTCTTCTCCTCAAGCTCACGCACAACTCTTATCCTATGGTGGGTTGGCTTGTAAACTCTGCCACATTTCTTCATTCCTCCTCCAATTCCATCGGAACCATCAAGCAGTCTCTTGTTCTGCTCATATTTTAGCAGAGAAGAAAGTGATACTTGGAGTTTCATAGACATAACTTTCTTCTTCCTCAGAAATGGGTGTGAAATTCAGTTTAAGGGGTTTTGGGTTTATGAGGAATCGAAGCATAGGCCAAAGTTGGAGTTCGAAGAAATCGCCAAACCAGAATCGATTGCAGTCGAGTTTGGGGAAGAAATTGATTGGCAATGGAAGAAGAAGAAGACGGAACAAGGTTCGTTCGAACAGGATTGGATCGACAGCAACACTGAACCGAAACCATCTCTGAACTGAAGACCAAAAAGAAACAGTTTTGAGGATAATTTACCTTGGGCCTCCTTGGGCTTTGAAAATCAAGTTTGGCCCATTTTGCATGACCCAAACCCATACCTCTTCGAAAGAACAAATCGTTTTGGTATCAATTCATTAAGGAAATGCCAGAACTAAAGAAGCTCAGCTTCTATAGTAACTAGGTGGGGGCACCGCGCGATGCATGGCGGGACAACTTGCATAGGATATTTGTTGATGAAGGCAAGCGAATGCTTTAATCGTTACAGCCGAACATGTCAAAGATGATGGATACGTTGTGGGAAATCGTTTGCAATACATGGCCTATAAAGACGATTGTTTTGTTTTTTG
>JAYMTN010002619.1:0-10848 GCA_036897425.1 Erodium trifolium | reverse complement strand
GAATTGGCTGCTGCTTGTGAAGTATGGAAAGAGATCAAATTTGAGTTTGCCGCAATGGATACTTTGTAATCCAGTAACTGCCGTTCACTCTCTTATCTTAATTGAATTGTTGCAATTAAAATAAACTCGGCCCAATCTTTTACTAAAAGGATTGAGCCGAAAGGCAAGATTCTATTCTATTTCTTTTGGGGCGGAAGAATAAATCAAGCCTTTCTATTCTTGCCTTGGATCCACAATGGATCTTGTAGAACCCCCTCTTCCGTTCCTTTCGGATTCAAAGGAGATTCTATCGGGACTATGTCATACATACAGCAATCCAATTTGAATTGGAATTTGGATTCAATTGAAGAGTAAGCCTATTTTTTTCTCTTTTTCTTTCTAAAGCCCCCCTTCTTGTTTTCGGAAGCGGACTCACTTCTTTTTTTTTCGAAGAGTTTTGCACTAGTATGAAAAGCTAACAAAGATAAAATACGAGCTTGTTTTATAGCAATAGAAAGAAGGCGTTGTTGTTTTAAGGTCAATCGAGTCACCCGTCTAGATAAGATTCGGCCTTGTTTACTAATAAATCGACTAATTAAACTAATGTTTCTATAATTAATTTGGTCCCCCTGCTGAATCGGGGATAAGCGTCGACGAAAAGATCGCTTTTTTTTAAAAAAAGATCGCTTTTTTTTGAAAAAAGGGCGCTGGGGTTTCAAAAGAGGGCGTTTGGGTTTCAAAAGGAGTCGCTTGGGTTTATCCATGGTTTGTTTATTCTTTCTCCCGAAAATACCGTTTCGATCGGATCCAAAATGATTTATTTATAATTCAAAAAAAAAAGAAGAGTTACTTAAAAAGAGTTCCTTTGTTTCTATATAGCACAATATTAAATAGCACAATATTAAAGATATTTAATATTATATTTCTTATTTCGAAGTCTAATTAGATAAGATATAATATATATATATAATTAATGTACCCCTTATGCTCCTTGGAAGGGTGACACGCAGCTCTTCGACTCAATCTCCTATCTCCCCGTGAATAGTATGTTTGAAACAGTGGGGGCAGAATTTTCTCAATTCCAATTGACGAGACGTATTGTGTCGATTCTTTTGAGTAATATATCTGGAAATGCCTGGTGATTCTTTTTTTTTCTTTTTATTATTAGCACCATTCCGAACACAGCTCGTACATTCCAAAACAACCCTTACTCGGGCTTTTTTCGCCTTAGCCATAAACCTCCTTGTGGTTTTTTGATTCATCCAACTCCTCCCTCTTTCCGAACCAAAGAAACGAAAAAATAAATAAAAGTTCCTGAATATAAAAATTTAATCCAACTAAAAAAACAAGATTGTGTATATTTCTAAAACATCTAAGAATAAGACTTTAGTGTGTCCATATAACTGACAGTACTCACAACAAAATCTATAAAACTGTGTTAGGTATCAATCATGTTTTAATCCTATTTATGTCTTTTACAAAACCCATGCTGTCGAAGTCAACATATGGAGCAGCGTTGAAATACAAGACAGTACCAAAAATGACACATACATGTACAAGAACCTAAATTACATGCAGAGAACGAGATTCGCAAATGAAGTATCACAGTGCAGCCCTCACGACACCTCTTGCAGCATCACGCTTCAGCTCAGCAGCTCTGCCACTTCCTCGGAAATACATGAATACTTGCTGTACCACACAACATAACTCAACAGTTAACATAAACACAAACCTGTTTAATGTTTAATGGTCACAAAGTAGGACTTATACCTGAATAACCCAGATGCTGACAACTGATTCAAGACAGAATAACCCAAACCCCACGAAGTAGAATATCTTCATATAGCCAAAACAGAAGATGATATATCAATTTATTTGCTCAAGCTTTCGCAATATAACCTAATAAAAGCAGCATTTAGTTTAGTTGGCTCAAATTCTTATTTTCAATGTATCTTTCAGCTCAACTGAAGGGACTAGACCACATATATTTGTGTACACAGCTTTCTCCTATTTTTGCCAACAGATAGTTTCTGAACTTGAATAAAAATAAAAAATCTAGTAACTAATTAGGTTGAACATACAAATCGTCACAACCGAACTTTTTTGTTAATTTTATTTTCATCAAGAGTTCTTTGTTGCATGTAAAAATAATAGAAGTCAAGGACATTCATCTTACCCCAACTAAAACATGGCCACTGATGAGATCAATAGCTGGCAATATACCTCTGTTCCAAAAGCACAAACAAGAACAGGTAAGTTCTAGACAACATGCTCAACCATAAGTCCCTGATTTATATCTCAAGAAAAAACACTCCACAATTGTACTTTTGCATTACTTGAGGTCGCTCCAATCAGATATCCATATTACAACAATAATACTAGGTTAGTTGTAGACCTGCTTCCTATTTAAATATTAACACTACATGCACACAAATGAGAAACAACTAATAAGATTGGGAAACCCTAAATAGGTAAGCTCTCTCCTTCATCATACCCCCTCATCGTCCTGCTCCTCCTCATTTCCCATCGCCTCGTGTAGGCATCTTCTCACCTCTTCAGATTCATTCCCAGCACCGTGTCGCGCCGCCTTTTTCTACGACCTTCCCCTTAATGTGATGCTCAATGGTTGTCAGATATCTTTGATAATTACGGATCTATACTCAGTATAATCATCTCTGCAAGAACTAACAAAAATGACAAGAAGTTCGAATTTGTCTGCTATAAGTTCGAGAAAGATGTCAAGGGAGCCGTCAGGACCGTCAATGGAGTTTGGATCAAAAGTCAGAGACTCCTTGTCACAAAAGCCAAGCCATGACTCTCTCTTTCCAAGGTGTCATGTCATGTCGCCTCTCGTCCTTTATGTGCTCCTCTGGTGGGTCTTACCTCCAAGGATGTGGTGTCGGTGTCGCTTCAACTCGATTTCTTCTTCCAAATGCTCTAGTTTAATCAACTTTCTGATTTCCCAAAGACTTGACCTTAGCATTATTGTTTTTTGCCAGATTTGATCAGCTTGGAACTTCAATTGTTGAGGAGATGTTCAAGAATGGGTTTTTGGATTTATCTGTCCACGCTAAGAGCTAGTCTTCCACTTCTCCTTTGGTGACATGGTTACATTTTCTTGTTTGAAGGAGAATGCTTGGAAGAGTTAGGAACGGTAGTTCTTCCACTTCTCCATTGATACCTCTTTGGTTTTCAAGGGTGGCAGGTTTCAATGGTTAGAATTGGTGGGCATACCGCCATTTTGCTGGACTAATACTATCATTGTCAACGTTGTGAGTATTGTTGTGGCAGTAATGGTGGTTCATCCTCTCCCTTCTTCGGGTTTGCACCTCAACTATTCTTGTGCCATGTACGTCTATCCAATTTTGAGCTCGCCCATATGTTTGTCGAAATCTCGGTTGGCACTAGAATCTTCGAGATCAAATTGGGTTTTGGAATGTGACTACATGGTTCGAGTTCTACTTGATCATGACCCTATATTTGCTCAGTGGATGCCATCACCAAAGGAAGGTTGTAAAAAACGCCAGGCACTACTCGGGAGGTTACTGCCTCCAAGAACTAGTCGAAGACTAGACATGAATTTATTGGATTTGTATTTTTAATTATTACTAATTATACTAATATGAAAGTTAGGTATCTTCACAAATAGAGACTTTATGACAAGTAGAGATAGTAGTGCCCCTCAAAGATAGGTATCTTCACAAATACAAGAGTTTGCGCTCCCCAGTTCCTAGATCTTCAGAAAAGTTGATCGATCGTCATTCTTATCAGTCTAAAGCTTCCCCGAAACCGCCCCATTTGTGAATCTTAAACAGGACATATCCAAACCGCAACAACATGAGGGTTGCAAACCACCATCCCTCAATATTTCCATGCCCTCTTCTTTCTGCCAATGTGTCCCACTATAGCTCCGAAGCAAAGAAGGTTCGGCAGGACGCTTCAGACATTTGGAATTTGTCTAAGTTTATGGGTGTTACAGTTTCGGGTGACGATGTGGGCATTTTTCATAAGATTATTTGTGAAGAACGCAAACTTCCTTCATCATTGGTCGTCCTTCAGCCTTTGGTTTCTTTTAGTCTTTCACCTATCATTTATGTCATTTGGCATTTAAGGGTTCATTCATGGCTCATTTGTATTTTTTCCACCTTGGTGGGTGAGTGTGTTGATTGCATTTTGGGATCTAGCCCTCTATTCAATAACATTTCCCTCTCTTTATGATAATAAATAAATAAATGAGGAACAATTAAATTGTCAGATGAAGATCGGAGAACTTCAAGGAAAAAATGAAGCTAAACATAATCTTCTTTCAAAGCCAGAACAACAATGAAACACTGATATGCTTGAATAGGATTTCCATAGAAAATTGGTCTAGGTTAAAATTTCCTTAAAAGAGTCGAGATTTCAAGAAAACATACGTCAGAGATTTCCCTTTGAATACTATAGGCGGAGCAACTGCAGCAAAGATGCAGAAGCCAACATGAACCTGACAGCAAATTAAGGATTAAAATGATTTCACATCAAATATCTTTTTTCAAACATACTTAAATAAATGATAGGAGAATTACCGAGTAAAACAGGAAAAACCAACTGAACTTCAAAGCACTTTCAGATCTGCAAGAAATGTAGCACTAAATTGATGCCACGTGAATATAGAAGAATTATCTATGAAAAAAGTGCAGCTAATTAGCTTAACAACAGTTTATGCCTGAACATTTTTAAAACACCAAAATGATATAAAAATAATGAGAAGAAAGTCAACAACATAATCCATTCTTTTCCTCAAGATAAGAAATCACTAACAGATGTACAACACTATATATAATAATAACAAGTGTATTGAACAATCCCTTTTTAATATAGTCACTTCATTGCCAACGACTTCTAGCTTAAATAATTTGAACCATACTAATTGTGCCATGTCATGGCCACCTAAAAGATGAGTAAAGTCTCTGCCAATGAGGTTGAAAATTGAGGATTTTGCTAAGTCATAACAATTTAAAACAAAACAAAAAACATGGGAGACTGAAGTACCTAAACGCACGATAAAGTGGACGATACCACAATACATAGCCTCCCGGTACTCCTGATATGAAGTAGATAACAGCTAGGAACCAGATTTTGACAGCTGCATCAAAACTCAGAAGAAGAAAATATCACTTGAGGCAATTTAAGAAATCAGATGATTGATGATAGGCATAAATGAGACAGATGGAGAGTATGTTAAGAGTTTCCAAAACTGACCTTCCCCTTTGATCCACGCAGTGGTAGTGGCTACTATATTCCACAAAAGACACACAAAAAGGCCTGCAAAAAAGAATGATAATTATAAAAAGTAGAAACAACTATCCTTAACCAATTAATTCACATATTCCATGGTCAGATGTCACCAAATACACACGTCAATGTATACATGCTCAGAAATTCTATATCTTATAAATAAAAGCATAATGCAATCAAGCAAACTTTGACACACCTAAGAATGTTGAGAACGCAACGTACTGCAACTTTTGTAGATGGATTGGTATTTCATTTGCAATATCGTGATGGATGAGAGGGAAAAAAGGTGGCCAGTTCTTTTCCTCAAGAACAATACCAGCTACATAACATAAGGTAACATTGCAACTGTGAATTTCATAATAAAACAGTGCTTTAAATAGAAAAACAGAAGTTTACCAATTCACTTGCAACAAAAAAACACAAGTGCTACTAAAAAATTAAACAGGTATATATTACCTCGAGCTGCAGCGTCTTCTTTCCTTTTGACTTCCTGAATAGCACAAGAAACAAGTAAAACTCATGAACTCAATCCCACAAACACAAGATAATTGCAATAAAGGACCCTGATGTATGCACTTTTTGCTAGTTGTAGCCCTCTTCTTTGATAATTGCAAAAAAAAGAGCCATGATCTTGTCTTTTGTTGCACTTTGTATATATAAAAAAATCAAAATGACTATTTTTACCCCTGAAATTTTAAACTAAAAAATAAGATGTAAAAAACAGAAGTCCAGAATTTTCACTTCCCTTAATTTTCTTCCTCTTTGGGCATACAAAGAGAGAAAATTAAAGGAGATAACAATTCTGGATTTTTTGCTTTTTACTTACTATTTTTTAATAGTTAAAATCTTCATTTTGAAATTTTTTTACACATTGCAACAAAAAGACAAGTTCAGGGCACTTTTTGTAATTATTAAAGAAGAGGGCAACAACTAGCAAAAAGTGTATACGTGGGGTACTTTTTTGCAGTTATCCCCATATACTATTATACTGAAAACACATATATACCCAAAAAGTGATCATAACAACAACATAATACTTTATGCTAATGCCTCAAAAGATCAAGTCCAATATCAAGTTAAGTTATAGCCACTGTCCCTATAGTGACTACCGACTTCCAAGCAGTAAGCACCATGAAACAAGTTTCACATGAATGTTTTCCTTCAAAATGAAGAACTTGGTCTTTACAAAAACTCACCACATATATGTCTAACTCAAGTACAATTTCCTTCGAAATATAAGCAACATCCTATTGTTGGTTAAGACACATGGTATGAAGTAGGCCAAAAAGTGGCTCCATCATACCTGTTCCCGCTTTCTCAACTCAGCCTCCTTCGCCTGAAGTTCTTTCTCTTTCCTTTTCAAGTCCTACATTTTAATATCAACATGTAAGTATGAAGGAAACTCATATCCTTCAGGTAACAAAAAAAAGTAAGTTGAGATCAAGATTGTAGAGAACAAATAAATGGTAAATATTAATTAAGTTCCTCATCAACCTGAGATTTTGGCCCTCCAGAAGCTGTATCAAGAGGGATATCAACTGTTGCGCCGCCATCATAATTGAAACCCGCTGGTTCAGGAGGAAGAGGTGAAAGCCTTGAGTTTGCTCCAGGGTTCTAAAAAGATAAAACATTGTAAGATAAAAGAGAGAGAAGGAGAGATACTGACACTAAATGAACTAAACTGGAGCTACACTCATACGAGTAAAAATAGAAACAGCATGACAGCTACGTCAAAGAAAAAGGAAACCGAATTGTGTGCAACTAAAATGTGAAAAACATGTCAACAGCAACTTCACATAGGTGCTATGAACATTAAGGACTTATCATTGATGGGCAGTTTCATGATAGGCATTGGTATTACGCAGCCCTGGTTCTTCAAATCTCATGCTAACAGATAATATGATTGAAAACGACCCATATAGCCGCATGATTAATACTACTAATTAAGCATCAGCTCAAGGTCCAGTGGGAGTTGGTTCCATGAGAAGTGTAGACTAAGACTTTGCTACTAAAGTGTAGGAGGCAGAAAGACTGAGACTGACATTTTGACAAGATCAAGTCTATACAAAAGAGCCAGCATGGAAGGATCCAAAACACGAAATACACTTTAGGAAAAACATTGTTTGCAAAACTTCACCATGATGAGTAAGCAACCTTTCATCACAAAATACAAATAGCACCCTATTTGAGCCATCTTTCAGATTCTTTATTACTATATATGATTTAACTGGCAACTGCTCTAAAGGGGACTTCTAAAAATCATTATAAATTATAAACTAGCCAAGAGATGTTAAATGATAATAAAGGTTTAAAATGACATTTAACGCATATGTAACCCCTATAAACGTGTACCTGTGTCAAACCCAAAAGCCTAGAAAGAAGATGGGAGATAGAGGATAAGGATGCTAAACTCAAATTATACCCGTAAATCTTTCGTTTAGAATCTACGCAACCATTCACAAGCAATAGATTGGACAAATCAGATGTCAGGTATCTACCAATTTAGATCAGCAAGTAGGTGTTGCTTACTAGTTATACTCCAGTTACTACTAGGACTATGAAAAACTCCAAAAAAAATAAAATAAACCACAATTGGTTGAATGAGAAAAAGGAAAGTTTTATCATCTTACAGTTGTGTAAAAAGCACCCCCACCATAGTTTGACTGCCCCGGAGCTTTAGTCCTAACAGCTGGATCCTAGCACGATAAAATTAAGAACTAATAGTCAGAGGAGATATCATTATATTAAAACTAAATCTATTAAGGTAATAGTTCAATGAATTAAAGTCCAGTCAAAACTGTAAGTCATAAATGAAACCATAGCAATCAAAGCGCATGGAGATCCATGAATTCAGGTGCCAAAACAAGCAGATAAAATTACCCACTGAGGTTTAAACATCAAAAACCAGAGTAACAACAACAACTAACCAAAGCTAACGCAAAAATCCCCAAATCCTAATCTTGCTTTTGCTTCTAAACTCTCAAACGGTCAAAATCCAGATAAGTTCCTCAAGGTAAAAGTCAAATTCTACTTGAATCCCACAAATTTTTAATAAAAGTGATCATTTTGTCGAACAAAAAACATAAGCTGAGCAATATCCCTACAAAGCAGAAGCTCCAGAAACGAGAACGACCCAAAACCCAGTGCATACGTTTAATTGCAAATCATCAAAACCCAGCTGAATTCGTTCGATAAAAAAAGTCAAACTCGACTTTCAGTACAGAAAAACAGAAATACAGCAAGAACCCCATAAAGAAACTGTATGAAACTTACAGAAAAAGGATTAACTTCTTCTTCCGCGAACGGATTGTCGTCGTAGCGGCCAGCCATGTAGTGAAGCTTCGAGTCTGCTAAACGGTATCGGAAGTAGAAACCCAAATACACAAGATCCAAGGTTTTTCTACCACAGAGAAAGCTTAGGAAAGAAGAAACAGAAAGATGGAGAGTCAAGAATTTGGGGTTTTGACAAATAAGAAGAAGACAGGCTCGTCTATTCAAAGCAAACAGCGGGAGAGAAGATAGAGTACGCTGTGGTGCAATCTTATTGTAATACTCCCTACGCTAATTTTCAATTTTCTTATTATTATCGAATTATTATATTATTACAATAAACTAATCAATGAATCATCTTTTTGTCAAATAATCCTCTGTCACTTTCTTATACTCCTCCAAGGTGGTCATGGTTAACTAGTCAAATGTGTAGTAGATGGCACCATGTCGTGGATTTGTTGTAGTATTTGGACAAAAAAAGGACAGGGCTTCGATGTTGTAAATATAGCTGATCTCGAGTTGATCTTGAACAACACACGGTTAATTAAGAAAAAAATAGGAAAGCCCAAGTGCTTTCTCTCTCAGCCCCTCACAAACGTGTTCTGACATCTCCCTCTCGTAGTCTATTGCCGCCCTCTTTCTACGGCGGTATGATGACTATGTCTCCTTCCCCTTTCAATCGGAGTCCCTCCATCTCCTTCTCTATCGGCAGCTTCGGCTCTTCTTCATCTTCTCCTTCTACCTTCTCTGAATCCCTCCCCTCAGAACCCTCAACTCCAACCTCCTCATTCACCCCCCATCCGGAGTGGCTAAGGATGAACCCCCAACCCCGTAGGGTCCACACCCCGCTCCTCCTCCCACAGGGGCCTCTACCTCCGGGCTTTGCAAAGGTCTAGTCCCGAAATCTCAGCCAACGACACGTCCGGCAACCACCTATCATGCCCAAACCTCTGTTTCCCTCGCATGCAACGCTGTCACTGTTGGGCGATGGTCTTGACACGCAATCTGAACCCTTACATCCGGCGACAGGGACCTCCTCGACCGACTCGTCCGTCGGAGATTCGAGTCAAGGGGAAGAGTAGAGGGTCAACGTTGAGGCGGTCCAGGCCCAGATGAACCAGGTCTCCTTTAACCCGGCCGTGGTGACAGACTTCTTCGATGAAGACGATGAAGTTCAGGTGATGTCGGCTGACACGGTTCCATCCCATGGTGATCTTCGTTACCCGTTCGCGCTCGCCGGACGGCTGTTTGCTGATAAAAGGGTAAAGCCGAGGACCTTGTGTACGGTTGCATGGAACGTTATAGACATGAGGGTACAATCTCTAACCGACAAAATAGTGGCCTTTTACTTCCCGTCGAAGGTAACTATGGACGCGACTAGAGATTGGGAACCATGGGTTTTCTTCAATACGGTCCTGCTTCTTACGCCATTAGCCCTAAGGGCGCTCCCGGAGAGCTTGTCTTTCTGGTCCATGTAGATCTCGGCCAGAGCGTATGATATTCCGGTGGAGGCGAGAACGGCAGAGCTAAAGACCCTAATGGTTGCTAAGTTGGGCAGTAAGCCGAACCACCAAAGGGGCCAAGCTGGACGGCGCCCGATCAACCCTAGGGGATGGGACGAATACATGGGGTTCCAGGTCGAGCTCGACATCCACCGACCTCTTCGACGTTATCTCACTTTCCAGGAGGACGGAGGTCTAGATCCGCTTGTGGTAAGGTTGCAATATGAAAAGTTGTCTGACTTGTGCTATCGATGTGGTCGTATTAGGCATACCAACACCATGTGTCCCGCTATCCTCCCGGGAGTTGAGCAGTTTGCACGAAGGTATGGGGATTCCCTCCGGGCACCATCGGGTAATCGCAAAGAGAGAATATTCTGGTCAGATTGGAGCGCTTCACCCTCAACCCAGACAGGTCGGGGAGGTCCAAGGCAGCCACATCTAGACGGCCCGATCATAGCCAGTTATACCTGAGGAGCCAAGGCTTACCAAGAAGGACACCCTCAGAAACGGGACCGGCCCACAATGCGAACAAAGGGCACCCGAGGGCCAGCAATGCTTTTATGCAGCCGTAGTTAACTCTACAACCAAGCCTAAGATTCAACCTACAAATCTCACCACAGCAGCATTTAAGGTGAATGCTGCGGATCCGGGGAAGGGATTGGTAGTGTATCCCCGAATCACCCGCCCCATTAACTCCACAACAAAGCCTAACTTCCAGGCTTTTGTGTTGTGTACTATAGAAGAACATGGAGTTCAGGGGCGGAAGAAACAACACAAGCACCAGGGAGCGTGAATAGCTCTCAAGATATCTCGGGGTCTC
>JAYMTN010002618.1:0-10849 GCA_036897425.1 Erodium trifolium | reverse complement strand
CGTTAACTTTCTGTTAGTTTGGATGGAAAATAGGTAAAAAGTCCATAATACCCCTTATTATCATTCCAATTTTCAAAACAATGCCACCCAAGTGATGAAATGTCAATATTACCTCTCACTAACAATCATTTCTATTATAAAATAATTATTTAAAAAATCAGAATTTATTTAAAAAATCAGTTTTCTTTTTCATTTAATATTTTTAGTCTCTCACTATTTTTCTTTATTTCTATTTATTCTTGATTATATTTTTATTCTAATTATTTTCCAAAAATAATGTGCAGATTCATATTATTTCTATTTACCCTTAATTAGAAATAAAATCATATTAAAATGTACAGATTCATATTTTTGAAGTTTATAGATTAAAAAAAATGTACAGATTCATATTTTTTTTAGTATTTCTTGTTTATTCTAACACAGATATGGAGGGTGGATAATAACAAATAAAAATAAACAGATATTCAGTGTAATTAGACTATTAGGGAATGATGTTCCCAGCAACACTCGGCCTCGCCGGAAAGGTACCCTGAAGCTATCCATCTCTTTCCTAACACAGATCAGGAGGATGAATAACAAAAAAAAAACAAAAAAATACATATATGAAGAAGTTCATGTGGATTGAACGCTAGAAGACTCATAGCCAGAAGCTATTTTTTTTAATCTCTCTTTGCTAACACACTGTGCTTCCGATTAAGCGTAGAAAACCCCCAAAATTCTCAAAAAAATACAACCCACAGAAAACCCAACAACCCGAACACAAATCCTCCCGATTCAAGCAAACCCACTTCAAATAAAATCTAAATAAACCCTAATTCCCAGCTCAAAGTTCAGAGATCCAACAAAGTAAAGCTCGAAAATGATGTTCCTGTCGGCGTTCGTCGAGCTCTGAGCTCCGGCCTCCATTGTTTCCGACGAGGCCGAGTGTTGCCGGGAACTCGCCATGGCTGAGCTCCCTCCCCAAAATAGAGAACCAGCGTCCCGCTCAGACTGAGCTCTTCCCCTCGACCGGATCTGAAGAGGGAGATGGGGGAGAATGGAGAAGCGTGGGTGCTGAAGCATGGGAGAGGAAGAGGGAAGAGATTTGGACGAATTCCAAGCCGGTGAGCTCGTTGCTGGAGAGCGGCAGTAGAGGTTGTGTTGATTCCAAACTGATTTTTTAAAATTAAAATATGATTTGATTAAAAAAATTGATTTTAATAAAATAAGTATAGTTTTTGAAATGAGTTTGAAAATTTGATTGTTAGTGAGGGGTAATATTGACATTTCATCACTTAGGTGGCATTGTTCTGAAAATTTGAATGATAATAAGGGGTATTATGGACTTTTTACCTATTTTCCATCCAAACTAACAGAAAGTTAACGGTTGGGTATGAAACTGAAATTAAATGTTTGGTTTAGGTATGAAAGTGCAAGAAAGTTTTGCCAGGGTATATACTGAAATTAAATGTTTGACAGGGTATTATACTGAAATTTTCCCTTACTTTTACATCTGATTTTCCATCTAAAACAGGTAAATGACCATAATACCCTTTACTAACAACCAAAATTACAGTAAAGTTAACAGTGGATACTAAAATGAAATTAATGAAAATTTAGGGTATATGTGACACAAAAAAGTTTAGGTACTCTAAATTAATTAATGGAAGTTTAGGATAGTGAGATGACACAAAAGATTTAAGCTACTTTAAATGAAATATAAAAAATTTATGAAATTATCCCTAAAGATAAAGTCATCATTTTTATACAAATTGCAAAGATGTTTTTTTTTACAATTATAAAAAAAGGGATACAAATTACAAAAAGAATATGTCAAGGTACAACTTCCACCACAACCAAGGATTGTTTGATCACAAGAATCACATTCGAACACTATTTTCAAACAAAGCAAATACTTTCAGTGCCCATTTAAAACATCCTCCAGCAAGTACAATTGGCTACAATATTTCTCAACATATGGAACCAAACATGGTAGCTAACAACATGATGAATGAGCAAGAACACATAATTGCTATCTCTCCCTAAAGGAGAGAAAATGTCAACAATCGTTTTGATTTACAAATTAAACCTAAAATCATGATATATTATATATGTATATAGAAGACCCAACACCGCATAACAAGATTGCCATTTAGAAGATCATCAACAACCCTCCAGTTCCTTGCGCTTCTTCTCCACAGCCTCTTTAAGCTTAGTTCCCAGTGCATATGCCAGTGGAGGAGGCACCGCATTTCCAATCTGCCTGTGCTTATGCTGTATGTTCCCTGCAAATTTATAGCTATCCGGGAAACCCTGCACATCCCCAAACACCAGTACACATTTATCATCCATTCATCATATTTTGCTCTCGGACACCTATAATCCTCAAGAACATCTATGTTTATATGCCTAACATCTATGACTATGCCTTTTGTAATATAAACTTTACCTGAGATCGAGCACATTCACGAACAGTCAGGATCCTATCCTGATCTGGATGGAAACACATGCCAACCTTGCCCATAGGCTGTGGATCAGTGATTGAGGTTGGGAAATTTCCTTCCCAGTCCAGCCTTCCAAACAGCCCCTTCCATTGGTTGTGCCTCTTGGCTGTGTTTGGCAGGCACCATGGTATCAAGTCGACCAACTGTCCTGATGACAACCGAACCTATAGGAAACAAGAACATTTTAGAAAAAGAGGCAATGAACACATACTTGTGTCTGTTTACACTAATAAAAAGAACCACAAGGCCTTTGTAAGTACCTTCTCATCTGGAAGATCACGCCAATCTGAACCGGGTTGTTTTGGGATTCTTTGGCATCGAATGACATTCAGCTCATTCATTTCCTTTGATATATGATCATTCAAAACCATCATGTCACCTCGGATCTTCTTTTGGAACCAAGAGACAGGTTCATTTTTATACTACACATCCAAAATGCAAGGAATAGGTTGAGATTAATGACAGAAACATACTGAAGCTTATATGAGAATGATTGGAATTTTTTTATACCTCCATAGTTGTTAGTGAAGCACCATTTCCAACTGGAGGGAGGTCCCCAATTGTATCTCTGACAGTGATTGCACGGAATGGGGCACCATTTGCAGTACTCCGAGCAGCAGCATAATGAGTATTTTTGGACAAAGCAATCTTAAGTTCTGCACTGGCAAAGACATGCATTGGCTCGGGCCATTCAGGAAGTATTTCCTCAGGTGAAGCAGCCCATATAAAGGCACGTTTACGGGACTGAGAGACCCCATAAGATCCAGCTTCCAGAATACCAAACCTCACCTACAGCAGTGAAAGTAAATTAATAAAGTTTGAACAGACTTTTTCTAACCTAGAATGAAAAAAAGTTGCAAACTGAGTCATCTACCTGATAACCCATCTCAAGGAGTGAGGCAATTGTTAATCGAAAAGTTTGCCCTTTGTTGAATGATACAAAGTTTCTCACATTCTCTAGAAGGAAAAACTTGGGACGGAAGTATTCAGCAAAGGATAAGAATGCTAAGATCATCTCACACTGAACCTTACTCCAAGTGCTATGATTGAACCTGTTCATTCCAGAAAATCCCTGCGAGTAGTAAAATATAGTAAGCATGTGCCATTGAATTGGTTGCAAAATTGGATCCTGACCAAAGATCAAGCCAGAAATCTCCAAATACCTGACAAGGAGGCCCTCCATTGATGAATTCTACTTGTCCAGGCTTGGGCAAGCTGCTAATCTCCTTTTCATCCAGTTTTGCTGCTAGCTCAGTAGCTTCAGGGGTTGCAATGCAGTCATCTTCATCCCCGCACGCTGACATGATAGCCCTGCAAGCCAAACCATCATTAATTAGATTCACAAGAGATGGAAGAACTGTAATGAAGATAAATTCATAAGCAAGCTGCTACCTCAGGATCACATTGCAATTGTTAACAAACATCAGAGCCTCCGGATGGTTGAGGGTAAATGCTTCACCTGCAGGGGCCTCATATTCAATTGCCCACTTGGTAAGTGATACACCTGAAATTATAAGAGTTAGTGATAGAACTTTCATAGTAACCCCATATACATGCTTGCAAGCTTTGCTGACTCATGAAAATGAAGATTACCAGCTTTCTCCAAGCCTTCAGACAAGCCACCACATCCAGCAAAAATGTCCAATGTTGCAAGACGATTTTTATGGAGAGCATCTGCTTGTCTGTCGGCATCATCAAACTCATTCTCTCCAGCTTTGCTCTTCCCTTTTTTCTTTCTGTAAGCTGCATCATCTGCCAGCTTTCCTTTGGAAGAGCTGAGTTTTACTTGGGCTGGCAACTGTGCATCAAACAGTAAGCAAATAAATAAGATTAATTAAACAGTTTGGTATATATAGCTCCTACCAAACCATCAAAAGAGCACCCCACTATATCTTTGGATGTATAGTATGCCCGAAACCTTTCAAAGGATGAATATAGCATGGCAAGTAGAGCCAATAATGAGTGGACCAGTTCGAAAGTAAATTGAAAAAGTAATGGAGCAAAAGACAAGATACCTGCTTGATAGCTCCATTATCAGGATCAAATAAACGCTCACAAAAGAAGATGTGCTCAAAGATTACAGGGCCATCTGAAGACGGCAGATCATTTTTCCTTCTGACATCACACTTCCCTTCTATTGCTGAAAGGGGAACCATCAACGTCGATTCACTATAATAGACCTGAATGTTCAACAAAAAGATGATGTTTGGTTAAGATGCCATACAACTAGGAAACACAGATGTGGGGTCATTATAGAAAAATGTAAATACATTAAAGAGAAATTAGCGCTAGATTTGATCCAAAGACATACATTGTTAAACAGAAACAATGCATTGACTAAACATATATGGTGTTTCCAACAAAAAATAATTTTGAAGCAAGACTTACTTCTCTGATATCGGAGCAGTATGGTCTGTCAGATGATATGTCCTCCGGTCGGAAGAACCTCCTGACTTTAACTTCTATAGACTCAGGATTAGCCTTTTTGGAAACCTTTGGAGCATTGATATCCAGCAATTGGCAAACAGTGTAGGCTTTCAGCCCAATATTTCTCCCACTCTTATGGGTTCCTTGGTCCTTTCCATCTGTTTCAAAATGATGGGGGGCTATATACACAAAATCATGAATGGAGTACTCAGTTCCCTGGTAGGTAAAGCCAGACCTATCTGAGTTCACCTTACACATTTCCTTCTCTGTCTCTGCTTCATTTATTTTGCATGACTGGCAAAGTCCACTCCCAAGACCCATGGAATCAGTTGGTAGACAAAAGAATGCACCTCTTTCAGGCCAGTACAAGCTTTTACAATAATACTCCATTGGCAATCCTAAACGTTTTCGCTCTTCTGCTTTTTCCCTATCAATCTTCTCCTTAAGGGCATTAGCTTTCCGATACTGATACCCCCATGGCATCAATCGGATTTCGACAGCCACAATTTGTTTAACATCACCTAACTCAAATTCCAGGCAATCATTTGTCAAGAATACCTCTCTCTCATTAGCAGTGTTATCAAGAACAGTCTGAGATCCTCTCAGCATTAGTCTGCCATGAACCATTTTTGTTGCGTCTGACTTTTCAAACATATATTCCACATAATATATGGGTGGAACTTCATCTGTGTCTGCTGTTTCAACTGATACAGATTCACCCACAACCACCATATCTCCACGCACCATTGCTTGTTTGTAAAGAAGCTCACCAGAAGAAGTTTTCCCCACTGAATCTCCATCCCATTTAACATCACTACTGGAACGCCGTGGCTTTGTTTGCTTTGATGATGCACGAGGAGCCTCTGTCTTCTGAGCAATTGCAGTTTTCTGATCAGTTTCATCAGTGTCTTCCTCTACATTCTCCTCTTGTTCATCATCAGCATCTGCCTCAGCATCTGCTTCTACATCTTCATCCTCTTTTACTTCATTAATATCTGCTTCCTTAGCGTCCTCAGGCAAGTAGTTTGAATAGTACTGGCCCCAAATTCTGTTTACCAGCTTAGTTGTAGTAGCGGGCATAGCTTTCCTTTTTGATACCAGAGGTGCTGCAGCTGCTCTTGGATTCATATTCATTTCCTTGGTCAGTACCATTTTCTTCTTAACCACCCACTTAGTGTGGTGTTTTCTCTCCATATTTTCATAGAGGCCAGTCACAAAAGCAGACTTCCTAATGGCATCATCAGGATATTCTGCAAACTGTTGCAGCATTATCTGTCCATGAACCACGGCATACCTTTCAACTGCTGCTGGATTAGATGAAATATGAGCCGGGTGGTTCTTGTCAAATTCAGACACCCGCTTAATAACATCTCCAAAAGAAAGGCGGGACACTCGGCTCTGTTGCTTCAGCAAAGTGATAATACCGATTGCCAGTCTTGCAGTTTTTAACACTGGTTCATACCAAGGAGCATACTGCTTTGATGGCTTTCCAAGCCTATACCTGAATAACATGAAGGAAACAGTAAGGACTTGCTTCATTATATTTACATTTTTACAATAAATATCAGCTGATAAATCCAAAACCCACATTTCTTCACACATTTTTACAGATATGAAAGGGGTTTTCAAACCAAACTCCATTTCTCATGTAAACCAAGCAGAGATGTTTCAACCTCATTTTTAACAGGATAAGATAATCATAACGCCACAATTAAAGAAACATGAAAGCCAACAGAGGAAAGCAACCATAATAATGAGGGTAATTTGCGTTTGCAGGTAATGAGTGAGTTTACAAGCAACATACCAGGCCATATCTGTTCGGATTGATATAAAAATCATTGATGATCCAAACTCAATCATCCATTCCTTTATTGCACTCAAATAAATTGGAATGCCATCTATGTTCTGAGCTCCACCAGAACCTGAAGAAGACTGGTTTGGATCAGAATCTAGACAAAACCCACTTCCATCATCAGCAGTCATTACTCCTGACCCAAAGATTGTTACATCAATATCAGCACAAGTTTTCATCGGGAGGAGCTCCAAAGAAATCAGCCGAGAGTCCGAGTTGTAAAGTGACCAATTATGAAGCATGCTACGGGGAAGCTCATTAGGATCAGAAATGTCATTATCAAAGATAATGTACTCATCTGTTTCCTGAGTAGTAGTCTTGTAATATGCAGGTAGAGGATAGTCATCAGCAATCTCATCCTCATTTATTTTAATATAGAACTTTTTGGATGAAGCAACAGAACGCTGACCCTTCTTCGGCTTCATTGATCGCCAATTTTCTTCTTCCTGCAGCAACCTGGCCAATTTCATATCCTCATCTTCTTCAACACCACTAGCAGGTGGATTAGACTGATCGACTTTTTCTCTTTCACCAATCTTCAGAGTCCCACCAGTTGTCATGGCCTTTGGAGGAGCAAAATTTGAGTGTTTTCTACTCTCATCCCTAAGAGCAGCAAGGACAGGGAGATCTCTAAAGATTAGATCACTGTTCGTAGATGTCTCATCCAAACCCGTGAGTTGATTGTATATGAATTCACCTTGTGAAACAATAAAGTCTTTGACTGAAGTTCCGTGAGGGAAGTTTTTACTACCACTCACAGAACGGACAAGGTGACTTATCAATTCATCAACACTCAAATCATGGCTTCCTCCAGTCTTTGACAGTTTTTTGTAGACTTCAATGCATAAACGAGCTTTCTCAAAGAAACGATCATA
Organism: Erodium trifolium; assembly: GCA_036897425.1. NCBI lineage: Eukaryota > Viridiplantae > Streptophyta > Magnoliopsida > Geraniales > Geraniaceae > Erodium > Erodium trifolium. Next base: position 3,212 of record JAYMTN010002618.1, on the reverse strand, counting down.
TAGCTTCTTGTACCCACTTGCTGGTTTGACACAGTCATAGTCAGCGAAATCTGTAGAGATCCATATGACAGGCGATCCTTCTTCATATCCAGAAATATCCCAAGATTCAATCCGCCCAAAACCTTCACATCTGATACCCTTTCCCTTTTCTTTGTCAGAGCTTTCTTCCAGCGACAAAACAACTCCTGTGATGAACAGGTCATCAACTTCTAACATCTCAACAGACTGAGCCTTTCCATCAGCATCATGAAAGACAAAATCTGTCAGCCTTCTGTTCGGCCGAGGATCATTAATCCCAGATGTCAAGCTTATTGCCGCCACCTCCTCTTCAACTATAACTTCTCTTTTAGTCTCGACCATAGAAGATTTCTCAGACAAACGAACTGTTTTGTCCTTGAAATCTGAACATGCAGCGGCTCGCTTTGGCATTTTTCGAGTAGCAGGAACATTTTGATTTCCGGCCTGTTTCTCTTCTGGTTTGCTTTTGCTCCCTCCCCAGAGTTGGAATCAGCTTTACTGGCCCCAGTAGTAGGTTTTGACTTGGCTGCCGTCTTCTTTCCCATCCCTGAAATAAGACACAAAGTTACAAAACAGCAAAAGTGGCAGTAAACATCATAAAGGTAAATGGTAATGGCAAAAATTCACCAAATTATGGGAAAATGTCTCCTTGAAGACGGAAAAGAACGGGTATCCCAAACAATCCAAAAGAAAGAAAACAGTTTCAAGCACAAATTGGCAGATGTTCTATCAGACAGCTATGTAAATATAGTCTCAACAGTGAAAATAAATTAATGAAAATCCCAAACAATTAATAGGAAAGCATAACGGTAAAAATAAATAAAAGGTGAAAGGAAAGTAAATGAAAGATCCAACACGTGGAAATACATAAATGGAATGTACAGATACAAGGTTATAAATTCTCCTAGACAACTTCACATTGAATCCAAAAGAAACTCACAGAAAGTATACACATGCATCTGACTGCCCGACACATTTAATCGGTATTGCTCCAACAGGTAACATGACTAGATACAATCATTAATTCATTACACGTAGATGATAACCGCCATAGCTGCTAACCGGCTAATTAGAAGGTTTGCACATTTATCACCCAAATGCTATAATTAAGCACATACTTTTTGAGCCAACTTACAAAAAGAAACAGAATCCATTGCAATAGGCAATGCTGTTGACAAAGAAATAAATCCCTATTACACATGTTTATCATCACAACCTAAAAAAAACTCCATATTTATTTAGCATTTAAGTAATCCTCAAGAAAATAATGTGACCATTAATAATAATCTCAAATTAAACATTCCAGGAGCAATCGAATACGTGATCATACAAATGATGTGTATGGGCAGTAGAGGAAAATCATGATAGTAACTCATATATACAGTAAGCCATAAAAGAACTTAGTATACAAGATGTAGAATTTTACCAAATTAAATGTGCATATCAAGCCAGAATATCAAAAGAATTCATATTAATAAGATCAGTTAACAGAATCAAACAAAATAAAAAGAACCAAGTTCCCGCATTTTATCAAACCCTAGCTTAAAAATCAACTGGGAGTTTGTTAACTGTAACATACAATCAAGAAATTACACAAAACACACACCATATCAGACAATAACCCAAAACTCAGATTAACAGATGCTTCATAAGATATAAACAATCAGCATGCATGAACCATATATCAATAATGTGTAAAGATGACCTAAATCGAAACAACCCATTATCAGAAGAGAACAAAGAATCGGTAAATCGAAACCCAAATCAACTAGAAATGGAAAATGTAAACATAGAAAAATCCAGATTTCAGGTTTATGAGGAAAAAACATCGATTTCTCTCACCGGAACTCTGGGTCTCTACTTCGTCACTAGCAGGCTCACTCAACACTTTCGCCGACCCCATATCTACCTATACAAGACTCGATAAACGGCCGATTCCGGCAACAACAGCGACGAACAAAACCACGAGGCCCGAGAATCGATCGGTTTCTTCGAGAGAAAATGGAGGGGCACGAAACGAGACGAGCGGCTTCGAAGTGAACATTATAAGGATCCAAATCAGACCACCCTTGAAATTCAATAAATGGCGGGAAAATAGACCGATTTGGGGATTTTTTAGGGTTTGTTCCCGCTCGGACCAAAAAGCCCTAAATATAGATTTGGGGACATCTTTTGGCGCCTTCGGACTTTTACCCGATGCTCTCCGACAAAACTGTGAAAAGACCGTTTCACCCTCACCGGATATGGATATGTGGCTTCTGTGTGTCACTGACTCACTGGGGATTATTTGGGCAAAATGGACAGAATATTTTAAATAATTTTTTACGGAAAATAATAGATTGACGATAACGTTTTTAAAGAGATGATCGAATTAATAACGAGATATTCAAGTTTGATGATTGAATTTAATAAATGCTATTTAGTTAATAAAATTTATTCGATTTAAAATGTGAGTTGGAGATCCATTTTAACGTAAATTTATCTGATACATAACGCTTTCATGCAAACTATATATGTAATATTTCAAAAAAAATACTTATTGAAATACTAAAATCAAGGAAACACGAGATTTTACTAACCTGTTTTTCGAGTTCCTCGCTTCATCTCTTGAACGATATTGAAAAGACAAAGCAAACAAGCACAAATAACTTCAAGAAAGAAATGTAAGATGAAATGCATAAGCTAAATGAAACTTACATATGAGGGTCATATATAGGGGAAAGATAGGATTTTAGGTCAAATTTTGAAACGGTTGTAAATTTTGGAAAGTTTTTAAATTTTCGATGTGAAAAGAAATATATCATAAAATTATCAGAGATGCATGTATTTAATAATAATTTAAATTTCTTTTTATAAGAAGTATTATGAATCAGCATATAACTGCTTATATATAAATTAATTATTTTTATTCGATAAATAATTATTTATATATTATAAAAAATAACAGGAAGATAATAATGTCTTTTTTCTTTTGTATGAAATTAAACTATGGAAATTAATTTTGAGAGAGAGATTTATTCATGATTTTAATTTCGATATTATTTATTTATTTTCCGTGGATAGAATCATAAGAATATTTGTATTTGGCATCGGAGATAGACACGTGTCTGGCACATAAGATCGTTGTTTCTGAATTTTTTCTGGAAAGATTCAGATTGAGCGACAAAGCTCGGAGTGTTGCGGACATGGCAGTA
>JAYMTN010002617.1:0-10849 GCA_036897425.1 Erodium trifolium | reverse complement strand
TGTTTCCCAAACCACATAATAGATGAGCCACCATATGGCCACCCACCAGCACCTATAACCTCCACAACCCACCGGAGAACAGCTTCGCAGTAGTACTGACTCTGAACCCTGCAAAAAAGATTAAAAAAAACGCGCAAGTCGACTTGAAGACGAGGGACCAGCCACCAAAATCCCCAAAATGATGAACATACCATATATGCTGAAAGGAAATAAGCAGAGCAAGCCACATAAATCAAAGGATCGGAGAAAAAGAGCCGCCGCCGAAGACACGACGACAACTAGAGTTGAGAGGTTCTATAAAAGCTGAGTTGATCCGATTTTCATTAACATGCACAAACGGTAGAAGTCATCTGTTCGTAGATGTACACAATTACTTTTCAATTATTCAAATAAATAGGATCTGTTACATTATATCGATGCTGTCAGTTTTTGCAAAATACTCACAATCATCTTCGCAAAGTTTTTTCTCAAAAAACACAGTAATGAAAACAAAGGTGAAGGTTAGCTTCTGCAAAAATAAAAACTAAAGACATCATCATGAAAACTTTGATTTTTCAGACATCAAGGAAGTGGCACATATCGTAACATTGTGAAATGTCAACTTTGGCCTTGACATATTAATATATGATAGTGTAACATTACTGGAGTCATAAAAATGGCTTGCATGCATATAATATATGCCAAATTGGCAAAGAATATTGTCAAAACAAACATAAACTAATACTCAAACAACAAACATGCCCTTGAAAATATTCTCATTCTTTAAACAATAGTTTAGTATTGCAAATAATATTTCCCCTTTTTTTATCCATCTTCACTAAATTCAACATTAACTATCTTTTATTAATTTAGACATCTGATGTCCCATGTGCTCCTTCTGTAGACTCTACCTTCACCCCTCTCTCTAGTTTTATGTTACTACATAATAATTATCCAAAATCAATCCAATGTATTCACAGTCTCACACACCCAAAAATTAAAAACATAAATAAATATTTTTTTGGCATAAATTATAGGGAATATTGTGACAAAGACTCCCACATATCCAGTTTTGGCAATTTGTCTCCCTAGGAAAAAAAAAAAACTTGTATTTCTAAACTATAATTATTTTGTACTGTTAGTAAGAAGTTACATTTTTAGTCCAAATAAATCAGGTCATGCATGTGCCAAAATATGTGAAATACTATTTTAACCTTATAGTAAAATGTACTATTTTGTAGAAAATGTCCCTCAAGATGATGTTTTGGCAATATATACACGACTCTAAATTAGTATAATTTTGCACAAAATTACTTTTGGATATTCATTTTTGCAATTTATAACCCTCTTATTTAATAATTATAAAAATAATAATCATGAAGTTGTCATTTTGTATAAACTTGCGTCAAAATAAAAAAAAAATAATCATTTTGTATAACCCTCTATTTAATAATTACTAACGGTGTAAATTAATAAAAATTCACGAGTACAACTCAAAAGGTTTTTCTCTCATAGACATATAAGTTATACCAAAACTGTATCAGTCATTTTTTTTTTGCAATAATTCCTAAATTATATTGTTATTATGACTCGAACTCTGACCGACAGACTGGGGATCACTCCAACCACTACAATTAGGGTTAGAGATTTGTAGGAGATTTTTTGATTTGCATACATACCATGCATATATACTATATAATTATTTAATTTTATCTATGAATAGTATATACATGAATGTGCACTATTGAACAAAACTGTTAAGGGCAAGCTAGGGTGTATATATATGAGTATGTTAAATACAAGAATACAGAAGAAAAGACAAAAACACTGTCGATCATGATGCATTAATATTCTCTTTGGGATTATATATAGTATATAATTGTGGAATAATTAAATGGATTGATTCTGGGGAGTTGGTGGATGATTTTTGGAGGGATTGAGAGAAAGATGAAAAGTGTAGGCTAAGAACACAAGCTTATGGATTTATATGCAAAAAGTAGTGATGCTGTATCTGCAACAAATCCGATGATGATGAAAGAAGATGATCTTAATAATAATAATAATAATAATTAATGATGATAATGATCATAATTAATAATAATTATTAAGAAGGCAAAAGGGAATCAATGTTGTGATGTACCTGACATGTATGTACTGTCTCTGCAAGAGAAAGGCCATGTGTGTGTGATTTAATTTTTATTTTCCCTTTTGTCTGTATGGAATGTCAGTGAGGAACTGATTATGAGAAAAGAAAAAAAGAGAGAGAATGGTCTCTCTCCTACAACACACAATTCCATGCAGTTTGTGATCAAACCATGCCATTGAACCCTAATTCCACTGTATATATTACTTGACAAAGAAGTGTTTTCTTTTTCATTTAAATTTCTGGTTTAGGTTGACATAAGATAATAAGAACTAGATTATAGTTTGGACAAACCTATCGCTTTGACCTAGATAAACTGTCTGGCTTTTCAAAGCTCGATTTAGTTGAGATCGAATACGAACTCTCCTTAAAATACAAGTCGCTTAGAGCATCTTCAGTGACAGTCTGTCCGTTGGTTGATGGAAACAAAAAAATATTAAAATATTCTCAGCAGCCGGCGACGCATTCCGTTGGTGGTAAGCTTATATCATCGACGCGAACCACCGACTGATAGGAGATTGTGAAGAATATAGTTCTATCCGCCGACGCTATCAGCCTACCACTGGAGGTTGCTGGCTGATAATGCTGACAGATAGAAATTTTATTATTTTTTTATTCGAATAGCCAGTACGAACAACCAGCAAGCAGTCTAAAGACCAGAGATGCTCTTACCATACAATATAAGACAAATATAAGTAAAACATTTCATATAATTACATATATCAAATTATTTTTGCACTTATATCGTATAATATACTCGTAATTATCTAATGTATATGTAATTATCATGCATATGCACCAACTTCTCTTTTCTGGTTCTCAACAAATTGTAAGTTGAAACTTATGAACTCTTTTAACACACCAAAATATTATAAGTTCCAAAAATGTATTATATATGTCATGAAACATGATCTTATAATGTAGTGTTTCTGTAACCCTAGAGGCTTAACTAATGGTTGTAATAAGTCTGTTATATTGGGAAGCATTCCATATATATATATAAGAAGTATATAATATCTACCCAAAAACAAACAAGAAAAGTTCAGAAATTTATGTGGTTTTATTCAGTTATAGAATTAACATTTATTTGGACTGCAACAAGACAATGAATCAACTGAGTGGATCGAGGCATAGAGATCATCGACAATATATATTGAGTTTTTATATATATATATATGTACAAGTAAAATAACCTTATTAACTATACATCTCAATGACTACAATAGTAATATTACATGAACAAACCAATCTTAAAATACGAACCACAAGCCACTTAAAATTAATCTGGACCTCAGTTCTTTTAAGAGTTTCAAAAATAAAAATAAATTTAAAACTCTGATACGTTCTTATATATATTTGTACGTATTTATAATAGCTGAGATGTATTTTGATTTATGATATTGAGTTTAGTTTCATAATTAAGGACTCGAAAGAGAGCCAAAGCAAACATGAAAAGAGATCTAAAGGCTATAATCACTTTCACTTCTATATATAAAGAAAATTACAGAAATCAATACATCATTCGAATTATCACACAAGATTTCAAAAATTATCTACTTTACCTTATGGAGATCTTCCGAGCCTCAGCTCAAGATCCAAGTCCTCCGAAGTGGTTTTGGGGCTATGTTCATCATCAGCTTCATGGTGATCATCATGTGCTTGATGGGTTGGTTTTAGAAAAAATGGAAACGACGACGAAGAAGCATCGATACTATTTCTCCTCCTCTTCTTCTTGCACCTTCTCATAGCTTCTTCGTCGTCGTCTTCAGAAGACATGGTTGGATCATGAGTTTGATGCAAAACCAGGTTCAAGCTCACCGACAAATCTGTTCTTACACACTTAGCCTTATTACAACCTTGAGGTTTCGGATCATCCGAGGTTTTATTGTCGGAAGAAGATCTACCCACTACAAAGTTAGCCCATGTTGTAGGGGAAGAAAAAATAGGAGACCTCTTGGAAATCTCTTGATCATCACAAACCCTAGAAGTCCATGATGATGCAAGGATAGGATGATTAGGGTTTGGTTGTTGATGATGATGATAGTGATGGTATTGATCAAAACCCAAGAGGTGATTTTGGTTGATATTGTGATCAAGTTGACTTTGGTGGTGATGATGAGGAGGTGAAGATTGCTTGAGCCTTGCCCTATCCCTTCTATGGACATTCATGTGACCCCCAAGAGCTTGAGCTGACCTGAACTCTCTCCTGCAAAAGCTGCAGGAATAGGATCTCGGAGGCCATACACACCCTCCTCCCCCGAAAGCCCCTATCGCGTCCTCTGCGAAAGCCTGCTCCTCCCACGACGAATCATTGTTATAAGACATCGAGGTCTTGGTCGAGCCCCCAACCTGAAGTTGTTGCTGTTGTTGTCGTTGTTGTTGTTGTTGTTGTTGTTGCTGAGAACTCGTAGTATTGGATTTTCGCTTCGTCCACATCCAATATGGAGTTTGCTCCATTGTTGCACTCAAATTGGAAGAGTAGAGGGTACAAATTTGCAATTTCTTGGGAGGGTTTTGGGGTTGAGGAGAGTGTAATTGTTAAGGCTTTCTATATCTATCTATGACTGACTAAAATTGGACAAAAATGAAAGGGTTTTTTAAATATAGAGTGGAGTCATGAGTCTTAGCTTAGAGATGGGGCATGGTACTTAGAGACAAAGTGAGATCATATATACAAAACATCTGACTGAAACCTACTATAATTATTATTGGAGATGGAATGAAGAAGCTATAGTTGGCAACTTGGGCTCTATTAGGTGCTTAAGTTTTATTTCACAGCCTGTGCTATATGGGTATTATTATTAATATTAATATTGATATTATTATTATTCCACTGGACTGAAGAAGATTCTTGTTCCACATCAATGTGCTAATGGTTCGAATTCATGAGTTAAATTCAGGAGCAAGACAAGGTTTTGGAATTAATGAATATTCAGTTATATCATGTGTTCTAAGGCACCTCAACCCCATTAATTAAAATTAATGTAGATATACTAGAGAAGTTTGTAGTAGTAATTGAGATTCAGTATTTGAGATTCAGTATTTGAAGTTTGTAGATTTTTGTTGGAATCGACCCGTCGAATCTAATCTCCATTGTGTGGTAATTACGAATCCAACTCTAGATCTGACATAATCGACATTACTGAATCAACCCCTATTACAAATGCTTTAAATCGTAGAACCAATCTGAACTACATACCCATATCCAACAATACACACGATGTCACATCACCCACTCAAAAAACCGCTCATGCATTCATCAAGCTTATTTTATCGGGACAAATGTGTCATTTCGTGCTACCTAAGTAAAATTCGTACATCTAATTGATAAAACTTCTTACACATGAGGACATGGACACGTGTGCTTATAATTTATGCGTAGTTTGATGATAAAACTTGTACATCCAATTGACGAGTGATAATATAGTGTGCAGGAGAGATGCTCATTTACCCCTTGTTTCTTACTCTATTGACATGCTTACAAAAATAGAGAAAAATATGAACTTTGATGATATTAATTTTAAATGTGATAATGAAGAAATAATATGTATTATACAGAAGTTTGTGCTTTGAAAAAATGGATCATATTTTATCAAACATATATAATTTCTTTTTATTTAATTTACCAAAAAATCATATGATACTAGTTATAATAATTGGTAACCTTTTCTTGGTACCTTAATAAAAATATGTTAGTACAGTTGATATTTTTTTTTTTTTGGTTACAGGTGGTAAAATATGTTACTACAATTGATAAAACGTGTTGCTGGAGGAATTGATAAAATATGTTGATAGACTTGATAAATCTTGTTTACACAATATGGTTCATAAAACATATTGCTGGAGTTGATGGCATATGTTAATACAACTGATAATCTTGTTTACATAATTGATAAATCTTTTGTTGGAGTTGATAAAATATGTTGCTATAATTGGTAAAACTTGTAGCTATATTAATTAAATATATTGTTACAATCGATAAACATGCATGTTTGAGTTGATACACAAGAGCGGATATGACATCGTGATAAAAATATGCATTCAACCGTTGATAAAAATGTATGCTTGGGTCGATAAAATTACATACTAGAGATGGTAAAATAACATATTATAGGTGACAAAAATGCATGCCCGAATTAATAAAATGCTTAATATAGGTGATCAAAATGCATCCTTTTTATTTATCAGCAATAAAAATGTATCATAAGAGCGATAAAATTACACGATGAAGCTATAAAACATGTAGGTTAAGAATCAGATTAGATAAGAATCGGGTTTCGTTACTGATGATTAAAACAACGATCTTGTTCCTAAGTCGAATACTTATGTATTTAAGAAGTGCAAAGTGCTTATTTTGACCTATACTAGACTAATGTTTTGAGATATTATCATATATGCATATCACTTTTTTTCAGATTTGTCTGGTTGCAAAATACATTTTTGTGGTAGTTATACTTTGTTGGTGGTACTTATAATAATTAATTAATTACCCAAGTCATACTTTAGCTGAATAAACTTGTCTTCTAATAATAATGAAGTGTAAAGCAATAGGGGAGGAGATAAAATTTGTTGTTTTGTACATATAAGTATATGGAGATTCCCGCTCGCTAAAGCCAAAAACACCTTCCATATATATGTGTTCACGACATTTAATTAAATAAAGTGTAATTATTTAATGTTTAATTAATCAGAAAACCAGACCACGCCACCATCAACCATCTGGTCCGGTGGCTCCAAGTTCAGTCCAAAATTGGGGTCTGGTCTCGTCCTTGCCCTACTCTTTTTTTAAGCAAAATGTTCCGTGATTGGGGTGTTTATTGGGATACCAAAACAAGTGTTACAATCAAGTATGTAGATAAGACCGTAAATGTCCTCATTACTTGACCAAAATACATCTGAATGTATCGGACATGACATTGCGCGAGTATTGTGGAACAGATCAAGAACGGGTTTTTCATGCAATTCAATGGGGTGTCACATTTCTTCTGAGTGTCTTGGGGTTCCTGTTTTTGAAGGTTTGTAGCTAAACCTTGCTGTTGTAATCCTTTTTTTTCTCAAAAGAGGGTTTATAATATTTTCAATATGCATTGCCGATCAAAAAAAAAATGGGGTGTCACATTTCTTGAACGTCTAGCGAATTCAAAATGAACATCTTCGAGATGTGATGATTTCATTTTCTTGTATCCTAAGACTTGTTCAGTTGATGATTAGTTTGATGGACGTGGTGTGACAACTTAAAATATTATTTGTATAAAGCAAAGTATTAAAAATTGTTTTACGAATATCTCAAAAAATATTATTTTCTTTGTCTCTCTTCCTATCGCAGGTGGATATTTTGTATTAAGCAAAGTATTTAATCACGAAGGCATATAATAAAAGAAACTAGTGGATTATAAAGATCCAAACTGGACTGTTGTTTTCGTATCTATATACGTACATCCACCATTACACCCATACATAAGTAATTTATTTATTTTAAGGCCAGATCGGCCTAATAAGTGGCTTCGTGTGAGTACTGTATTCCAAACAGATTAATTTATGTTGGAATAAACTATAGTCATATAACTATGGCAAAAACATATATATTTTTTAAAAATTAACATATAATTATTTTCACCCACCCTTGAGGATGCAGATTTATATTTCTCGAATACACGAACCGCTCACCAAAAAAATAATGTTTGGCTGAATTACGGATGGATCGGGTCCAACACACACTGTTTTATGTACAAGTACAACAACGCAGGGATGAAAAAGTGAGAAAAAAATACATTAAATAGAGGAGTTGTGCTTATTGTGAGGTTAAAGCTTCCCTTGTTGGACTTGGTTTAGACGCCCTTGTTGGGCATAGGTTTGTCTGGTTTGAGGCTGTGCTTTGATAGCCAGTATTTTTGGTTATATTGTCTTTGTTTACTTTACATTTGGAAAATCTCGGTGTAAGACCTGTAGTACCCTTTGATAGGGTTTGTTCTGTTTAGAGATGTCAGTGGACATGCTCGGTCTGTATGGGCTCTGCCCTGGTTTGGTTTGTTCTGAGGAACATTGTTCCTTGCCCTCCATTTTTCTAAAAAGGTTGGGTTTTTATAAAATAAAAAAATTGCTGATAAAAAAAAAAACTTGTAATGAGCTTATTGGGTAAGGTTTATGATCAGGGTTTGATGATTTGAGCTTGATTATGGTCTAAAATATGAGGACTTATTATGGGAAGCGGGTGGGCACCTACTTCGTGGATTTCGTTCCCAGAATCCGTCATCCATTCTTAATAAGGCGGGTGCATAAAAATCCTATCCACAATTCACCCGGTTTATTGCCGATGGATGTTGAATGAGTATTGGTTTGGACGGATTAACAGATGAATCGAATATTACGGATTTTGGCGAACACCCAAGATGTTCACTTTGTGTTTGTTAGTCATACAACTAATTACACTGTTTACCAAGGAGACACTATAATGGTCAATGACTCGATCCCTCATATGAGAGGTCTTGAGTTCAATCTTCGGATAAATGTATATTTGTTGCATTGGTGTGCACTATATAACACTATTGGAGTTTATGCCTTTTTGTTCGTCATGTACATTCATCAAATCTATACATATATTTTCGTTGACGTGTAAAAATTTGACATTATTTTTAAAATAATATATAGATCTTTCATACGAGTGTTTCTTAGCTTAGAGCATCTCCAGTCGCAGGCGGTTCGGCGGGGGATAGGCGTTGACGGGGCAGAAACATCGGTGGAAAGGAGCAAAGAGTCGATGGATAGGCGCTGACGGTAAGCTAACAGATGGTTGGATCCGCTGACGGCTACGAAAAGTGGAGAAAAAAACCCTTTCAGCCCCTCCTTTCAGTCTCGTGACTGCAAAAAAAAAAATCGTATCAACGGTCTAATATAAAAATTTATTATTTTTTTATTCTTCCTTTTCAGTCAACAAATCCATTAATAACTGGATATGCTCTTAAGAGACGGTTTAAATTAGTATCCAACAATTACTTTTCGTGTTAGTTTGACCAAGACCTATCTTATGTGAGTTTGAATTATTATGTTAAATACAATTATTGACATAATTTAATGAAATTAAATTAAAATATTCCTCGTAATTATCAAGCTCGACGACCTTGAATCGCCAAGAAAATGTTTCACAAACTTATATAGAAGATCTTGAGAAGTCAATAAAAGAATGTGACAATAATATTTTTATCATCATAAAATGAAGATAATTATGTTAGTCCGTACGCTTGGTTTGAGTGAGTATACATAAACGTGGATAAACTTATTAACTTAGTTAAGATTTAAACCCTAGTCAATAAATCAAAATTTAATTATTTGAGTAAATTGAATATAAGTGTTGATTAAGAAACATCAAAATGTTTTTTTTTTTATCAGCAGAAACATCAAAATGTTAATAACTATAATTTCTTGTTCGGAACAACACGAGGTTAGTGGTCATGGCAAAGACAAGACACTTGAGAGTTTGATTGCTATAAATTATAATTCACGATTTAATAATTATTAAAAAGAAGACTAATTGTGTGTCAGCTTGTACTACTAATTATACTAATAAAAAAATTAGCATTAAGAAAACAAGAATAATATACATATGGGCTCTATTTTATGATTAGTATTGCATCAATCGTTTTCATTATTTTTGTTTGATTTTTGATAGTTTTATTATTATTATTATTATATTATCATCATTACATTTTGATTTAATTTTTTAGATAAATTGATATAATTCTTTCTGAAATTATGAAGATCTCTGATTCCAAAGAATTTGGTTGAACATCGCTTTCATTAATAAAATCTTATTTAATTTATAGACAATTAATTAATACGATGCATGTGTATCTGTCTTGCCAGTGGAATTTATTTAATCAGGTATTATTTGTTTTTATCTAATTATTTAATTAATTAGACGTTTTTCTTCAAGTTTAACCAACACGGTAGGGCACTACAGGTTGCATATATTCATCCATTTTCCATGGATCACGCTCGAGCTTTCAGCTTCACGCAAGATGGTTTGTAATTTTCAATTCTTTTCCAATTCAAAAATTAATTTATGATATTGTTTCGATTTATAATAGTATTTTGACAGCCATAAGAAATATAACAAAATCCATAGGTGATTTTTATTGGGTTACATATAGAAATTTATATGATTTATCAACAAATTGAACAAAACCAAACATAAAGTGATGCAAATGGTATACTACTAATGTATTGGTACACTTTAATCTCTACGACTTAATGTAATTTAATGGATAATTTTTAGTGCGATCTGGTAACACCCAATTGCAAGGGTGAACTTGGGATTGGAGTATTGGCCGATATTGACACCTCTAATAGAAGGATAGTCAAGAATAAGTTTGGTGTCACCAAGAAATTTTGTGCACCGATTTCTCTTGGTCGGGTGCTCGGCCGTCGTTAAAATACTATCGAAAACAAAGAGATATACATCGACCATTTCCCTAATAGAAGATGCTCCACACGGAAAGAGTTGAAGAAGAGATTTTTTTATGAATTAAGTAAGGTGTTAAGATATCCTGGGTGTTGCTCAATCCTCTCGACCAAACCCTACTAGCAGCCGTCGTCTACCGGCTTTCATACCTCCGTCGGGGATAAACTTGGCCTGGCCTCGTCTTATTGTCGGCGATGACAGTCTTTTCCCCCTCCTCCTTCTTCTTCTCTCCTGCCTCCAACTCTAAGCTTTTTCTTACCCTGTTCTGA
>JAYMTN010002616.1:0-10849 GCA_036897425.1 Erodium trifolium | reverse complement strand
TTTTGTGAATTTTGTTACCTTCTAATTGTAGTGTATGATTAATTCACAATTGTATCGTGTAATGTCTCTGAAATTTTGTTTATGGGAGAGGATTGGAGGATTTAAAAGCTGGTCATCATTTCTGAATTAATTTCTGTTAGATTTGTTGCTTCTTATATTATTATTTTTTTGGGTATTAGAAGCTGGTAAAATTGATGTTTGGTAGTTTGTAATTGGGTTTTTTGTTAGGTAACAACTTATTGATCGCCTTTTAGAGAAATTTATTGATTTGTGCAGTTTAGGAAGCAACTTAATTGTTGCTTTGTGTGTTGATGTGTTGTGCTTAGCTATCTGATATATTGGAACAAAAAGAATAGGGAACTAGGTAGAGTTTGTTTGTGGTGATTTCAAAAAGACCAACCTTGAGGCTTGAGGGACAAGATAGTAGTTATTTTGCAAGACACATTTGTAAATCATTGTTTTGTGTTGATATTCAACCACCTATTTTGTGACATTACTAAGAATTGATGCATACCCTCTTAACGTGCCTAAGTAGTTGCATTTTGTTTGACTGATTGAATTCAATGGTTTTGAAGTCACCTTTTCTTGTTTTCTTTTCTTAAAGGTTTGGGCACTTGCAGATTCCAAGCGCCAAGGATTTTTAGGTTTCAATGAGTTCGTTACTGCAATGCAGGTTGTTATTGCAGTATTGCTCCTTGTATTCTAGAATATGATTGACGATAATTAATAACTTAACATTTGTTGTAACTGTTGGAATGGGCAGCTGGTTTCCTTGGCACAAGCAGGATATGACTTAGGATCAGATACCCTGCGAACTACAGGCAAGTCCAACAATATGATTTAGACGGGCTCTGTTATGATTCGTTGATATACTAGCTCGCAGTATAGATTACCAAATAATGACATGTTTTCCCGTTTCCATAGTCAAACTTGCTCTATTCTGTATCTTGTGTATAAAGTATAAACACAGGTTCAGGGGAAAACATTTTTTGTATTTTCCTCTTCTTCTTAAACTTTTGTTGATGGTTATATTTCTTATTATAACAGGTGAAAAGAGAAACATTAACCTTCCATCAATGGAAGGAATTGATGACTTAGTAGCTGTAAGCAATCTTACTCGACACGCTCATGCTGTAAAGAACTTGCTTTTCTTTCTTTTTCAGGTGATAAGTGTTACAATAATATTGAGCATTCTCATTAATTATGCACTTCTTTCTACAGAAAAATAAGGTACCAAAAGCCAACGGTGTGGCTGGGACAAATGGAAATGGTAACAGATTCTTCTTATACATAATAAGTGATATTCTGTAATTCGATCCATAACCTTTATATAGTTATAATTTGGGGAATTGTGCAGGTATTTCTCATCATCAACAACAGTCACACTCCCGCTCGTCACCTTTGTCTCAGTGGTTTTCTCCAAAATCTGCAAAGAAGGTACATGTTTGCTTATGATATTTGATATGTACTCTGTAAGTCTTATAGTTCCTTACACTTGCTATATGCTCCATGTTTTCTGTCAATCAGTGCTCTTATTTATGTCAAATCTCCATATTCTGGACATATAGAGCTTGTTTTGACATTATGATAAATTGTTCAAGAATTTCTTTGTTGCTCTGCTATTCAAGTTGACAAATAACATATGATTGAACTTAATCATTTGCTTACATAGTACAGGTAATTTGAATGGTTCAATTGATTCAAAATAACTTTACTCCTTTTGCATGCAAGTTTTGTAAGTGTCCCCTATTCTCATGTCTTCACCCTAGGAAAATTGATTTGTCAGTAACCGGTTGCCCATATCACTTAGGTTCAGTTTGTTTTGATTGTTCTACCACCAAGCTTTTTATAAAAATATAATCTTACCTTGTAATTAACCTAATACTATTTTAACGATGTACAACATCAACTTCATTTACTTGTCTCTAAGAAGATGTTTGTCTTCCCTTGTATATGTATTTTATTTTCTAGGTACCTGCGAGGTCAGTTACCTCTATAATTGATGGCATGAAGAGACTGTATGCAGAGAAGCTAAGGCCATTGGAAGTTACCTATCGTTTTAATGATTTTGTATCTCCATTACTGGTGAGCGTACTTTGAAAATTGCTGGCTTTCAATTATAATAGAAGAAAAGGCTTGTTTTGCACGGCCCTTGTCATAACTGATTGTATTCCATATATGAATTTTTTTCTTTTCTCAACATGTAATCTACTTTCTGTGCACAACCTTAAATTGATTCGTTAACTTGCAGACGAACAGTGACTTCGATGCCAAACCTATGGTCATGCTCTTGGGCCAGTATTCAACTGGCAAGACAACATTTATCAAACATTTACTGAGATGTAACTATCCAGGTTAGTCAAGTTCTTCACCTTCTAACTTTTAGCTCCAACTTCTGAACAAGTAACTATTAGATATGTTCTCTTTACAGGAGCTCACATTGGACCCGAACCTACAACTGACAGATTTGTTGTTGTCATGGTATGATCAATCCTAGTTATATGAAACTAGTTGAAATTGCAAAAATCATCATCTGATGATAGACAAGATCCTTTTGAAGTAGATTTGCTTAGTGATATTACAATGTACTCAGGGGGGACCCGACGAAAGGAGTATTCCTGGGAATACCATTGCTGTTCATGCTGACTTGCCATTTGGCGGTCTATCAACTTATGGGGGGGCATTTTTATCAAAATTTGAGTGTGCTCAGATGCCACATCCAGTAAGTAATGGGTTTATATTCTGTTCTTGAAACTTTTGCCTTACAATACAGCTCATTTGTGTATAATCACCTTTCTCCATAATGTTTGCAGCTGCTTGATCAATTTACGTTAGTGGACACTCCTGGTGTTCTGTCGGG
Source organism: Erodium trifolium (assembly GCA_036897425.1). Taxonomy (NCBI): domain Eukaryota; kingdom Viridiplantae; phylum Streptophyta; class Magnoliopsida; order Geraniales; family Geraniaceae; genus Erodium; species Erodium trifolium. The sequence goes on along the minus strand of JAYMTN010002616.1, from coordinate 7,989 downwards.
TGAGAAGCAACGCATGCAAAGGAGTTATGATTTCACTGGTGTTATATCCTGGTTTGCAGAAAAATGTGATCTCATTCTTCTTCTGTTTGACCCCCACAAGCTTGATATCAGTGATGAGTTCAAGCGTGTGATTGCATCTTTAAGGGGTAATGATGACAAGATACGCGTGGTTTTGAACAAGGCTGACCAAGTCGATACCCAACAAGTAAGCTATGTTGCTATTTAACTAAGCATAAATGGACTACATAGAATGACCTTGTTACATGTTAATTTTATACTTCAGCTGATGAGAGTTTATGGAGCGTTAATGTGGTCGCTTGGTAAAGTTCTGAATACTCCAGAGGTTGTGCGTGTTTACATTGGGTAGGTTCAAATGCGACCTATTAATGTGCCTAGTTCGTTACAATGTATCAGTTTGACAATCTAGAATTTCATTTGTTTGCATAGGTCATTCAATGACAAGCCAATCGATGAAGAGGCTGGTCCAATGGGGGAGGAACTTTTTGAGAAAGAACAAAACGACCTCATCACAGATTTGGTTGAGATTCCAAAGAAGGCTTGTGATCGCAGGGTATGCTCTCTGACGTATCATATAATCACATGCTTAATCATGTTATGTTTACGCAATAACATTTTTGCACGGCATTTTTACATTACAGATCAATGAATTTGTTAAGCGTGCAAGAGCTGCAAAGACTCATGCCTACATTATGAGTCACCTCAAGAAGGAGATGCCTAGCATGATGGGGAAATCTAAGGCTCAACATCGCCTTATCGATAATCTCGAAAACGAATTTGCTAAGGTACCCGAAACATGTTGTTGCATTTCCTTATAATGCTTGGTGTTGGTGTGCTAAATATAATTGAAATTATAGGTTCAGAAGGATTTCCATTTACCGGCTGGTGATTTTCCTAGTGCCGAGCACTATAAGGAGGTACTGAAGAATTACAGTATCGACAAATTCGAGAAGTTGAAGCCAAAACTGATACAAACTGTGGATGACATGCTTGGTTATGAAATTCCGGAGCTTCTCAAGAACTTCAGAAACCCATATGAATGAAAGTTTTTCCAGCTGAACAAAATATTGGAGGTCCCAAAAGTTTAGATTACAAGGTTTTTTATTTATTTATATTAGCAGGTTAGGCTAATATATATATTATTTAGTTTTATATTAGGCCAAAATGCTCCAATTCTCAGGTTGTAAGTCATTATTTTGAAATAATAAGTCTTAATTATCTGATTTCACAAGTATTTTACTTTTTGGTAGAGAGACATCTCAAGTATTTTACTTTTTGGTAGAGAGACATCTCAGTAGTTCACATATTAGCTAGAAATGCTATAAATTCTAGGTGAATTTTTCAAAGCCTTAAATGACGATTTAACTGATTAATAAAATTTATCAATTTGACTTCAAAAAAAAATTATATTACCTTTTCTCTTTTTATTTATAAGTATATCCTAATTTGATATCTCGATTGTGGGTCCCACAATCATTTGATTGAGAATCACGAGGTAGAAGAAGATCCTACGGCTGTGACCCAAGGATGACGGTCTTCGCAGTCTTAATGGTCTGTACATTTTCAGCTCGTTGAAACTGAAAACGAGAGACACTATTCCTGAGGTTGATTTCGCCGTCGAAATTCGTGCTGAAGCGATGGACAAGAACAAGATTGGGAGGAGATTTGAAGGGAAGGTCGCGATTGTGACGGCCTCGACTCAGGGCATCGGGTTCGGCATCGCCGAGCGGCTCGGTCTGGAAGGAGCTTCTGTTGTCATCTCTTCTCGCCGACAGGTTTGTGTGTGTTGCGCTCTTTTTTTTTTCTCACTTCCAAGGTTTGTTTGGTCTGGGCTTCATCGATTCTGCTCCAATTTGGTTTCTTTTTTCACTGTGTTTGGTCGCGGGAAGCTGAGGGAAGAGATCGTTTTGCTTTTTGTTTGATCTTTTGATGTTGAGCTTGCCTTTGTAAGTAAGTTCAGTAGTAGCTTTACGATTGCATTGGAGTTCGATCTGCCATATGTTTGATTTATAGGAATGGTCTTCAAAAAGTGATTTGTCATGTAGTTGAGGTATTTGTGATTTAAGAGATTAAACCATTGGCTCGGTACCAAATCTAATTACCCATGTTTGGATTTTGGTAAACTGGAGGGGAAATGGTAGAAGAACAAAAAGTTTGGTACTTGGTGTTTCACTAAGTAACTAATCTTTCCCTGAACTTTGCAATGGTTTTTAAACATCCAGTTAGCTTTTAATTTTATGAATTATCCACTCTAGCCAATTGGTTATGCATATGACAAAACTCTATATATTTGGGTCTTTCCCGGGGATCTAATTCAAAGGTAAGAAGAGTTTTAGTTTTCCTAACCTTATTTGCAGCCATTCTATAGGATGAACTTTTTTTGAGGTGAAATGTGTTATTTGGTTTCACCGTTACAGAAAAATGTTGATGAAGCTGTTGAAAAAATTAAAGCAAAAGGAATCGAAGCTATAGGGGTTGTTTGTCACGTGTCAAACGCGCAGCAGAGGAAGGACCTTATAGAAAATACTGTTCAGGTGAGTGAAAACTGTTGATGGCATTTTGGGAAAAGGCTTTATCTGATTAATAAGTTTGAATGTTTAAGGTGGCTTTATTAAAAGAGAGAACACCCTTATTTGATTGCAGAAATATGGGAAAATTGATGTAGTTGTATCCAACGCTGCTGCCAATCCGTCTGTGAATGCTATCTTGGACACTGAAGAATCTGTCCTTGACAAGCTATGGGAAATAAATGTCAAAACTGCTATTCTGCTTGTGAAGGTATAATTCTTGTCGGTGGAAATTATCTTACAAATGAACACGAATATGCAAAATGCTATTGACAATCAACTTCTTGAAGTTGCTATCTTATCTCTTGATGAACTAGAACTTGAAGCTATACTAATCACTGATGATAACCATCTTTATTTGTTTGTTTTTGTATGCTTTTATTTGTGATGTGTTCAACTATGGTGCTTCTGTGTTGTGCATCATATCATTTTTATATACATAGTTTTGGTGTTTGATATATTTGGTTTTTAACATGTATTTAATTATAAGTACCATTATTATGTACCCGAACCTGGATATTTTTACAGTTTAGGGTATCGACATACCTGGTATGTATTGACTATTGTACATGGTAACTGTACCCGTGCTCGTGCTTCAAAAGGCTGCTCTTATAAAAGTGTGCATGAATTATAATTCCCACCTGGATAACCCTTTTTCTGTAAATTATTCTCACTGTATATGATACTCTCGATATTCATTCATTGATTCATACTTTGATTATTCCTGTAGGATGCAGCTCCTCACTTGCAAAAGGGCTCCTCGGTTGTGTTCATTTCTTCCATAAGTGCCTATCAACCACCAGCTTCCATGGCTATGTATGGAGTAACTAAAGCAGCCCTTCTGGGTCTTACAAAGGTAATGAAGTCTGCCGTTGTTGTTTCTTCAAGAATGTCACACATGCTCAGCTGGCCTGTGAACCTTTTGCACTTGCATTATTGTACTTGACAATGTTGAGATCCTGAGTTTTTGTTTATCTATGAATTTACGCCCTTCCAGACTTTAGGACTAGGACCCCTTATATTTCTTCACTATATATTTAAATAAAATTGGCTGTAACTGGTTTCTGTACAAGGTTATAAAAATCACTAGGCGCTAGTCGGACGGTTAGGGCCTTTGGGGGATTAAACGGGGATTAATCGGGAATTAATCGGGTCGGCCAACAAAGAAATGGGGCCTAGTCGGGATTTTTAGAACACTGTTTGTGTACATCATGCTGTCTTGAAAGAACGCACAAAAGAAACTTGTGCTGTCACAACAAAGGAACAAACATTATAGTGGTAATTGGTTCAGCAGTTGGATCTTTGTTATTTTAGTGTGATGATTCATGCACCTTGAAAGCACACTATTATATATGTATATATAAGAATATCTTTATTAGTATAAAAGAATAGATAACAATACTTTCACATTCAAACTGGAGAAGAGTGCACATGTGGTCAATTGCTGAAACACTCCTCTAAGTAACTCTGCAATTTATATACACAAATGCAGTCAAAATAATTATATATCCATTACTGGTACTGAATCTCTACAAGAAACCCGCAGCACAACTACTCTATCACTAGCAATTACATGGGTTGGTTGCTCTGTGTCTTCTAGGTCATTTTACATGTTTCCCTCAAAAACGTCCGATTCGACGGTTGCGATTGGAGGGGACATCTTATCCACTCGCAACCAGTTGAGACTGCCTCTGCTGATGGAACAATCATGAGCACGTTCTCATGGCGCCGCACAATCCCATCACACTCACAGTACTCCCTTCTTTGATGTAGTATTGTGAGTCTCTTAAACACAACGAAAACCCCCCAATATACAATGAACTACTAAAAGTAAGTGGAAGCAGAAGTAGTACTAGTAGCATACCCTTCCTTGAGCCGCAGTATTCGGTCATCACTAGACAGATTTTAGTCATTCTGGACGGTTTGTTTTATGGGTATTTGTTTCTACATGATTTTAACGCCTAATGTAATAGTTCGTATGTTTTATTCAGGAAGATAATTAGCCTATTTAAAGTGAAGAAACAACAGAGGGAGGATGCAGCCAATTCTAATGGCAGTCAAGAAACAAAGTGTTGGGGAATTAAGTCTTCACAAAAATGCAATGACGTGTACACACAAACTAGTAATTACTTGAACAGCAAATTAGTTACCGTAATCTATATTCTATATTTCTATGTTTCTATATAAAGACGCTTCTAAAACCTCAACAATCTGTGAAATGCGGAAGGCTTCTCTTTAATTATCTCTCTTTGTTCTTATCTCTTTCCATTTTTCTCTCTCTAAGCAGTTTAAATGATATTGGTTCTCTTTTTTGTTGAACGTTGTGTTCTACAGTCACGTCTGTTTTCCTTTTTTTGGTTATAAATACTTCATACAAGGCATTCATTGCACCATCATCTCCCTATTTGTTGATTCAATTTTTTCCCATACCATCAATTGAATTTTGTTTTAATCCGCATCTTCAACCAGCAGGAGGGAAAAAGCAGAAGTTGCAGCGGCGATGGCGTGCTGGCCTTGGGGCGTGGGATTTGCTGGTCGTGATTTCTTGGAGAAGTCGGCGAAAGGGTAGTTCCGGTGATAAGTCTATTAGAAAAACAGGTACTAGCTATGTTCTTTGCTAGCTAAGTCTATTAGAAAAACAGGTACTAGCTATGACAGTGATAAGTCTGGTTGACTTATTTTTCTTCTTGAAAGGTACAATATGTTTGGCATATATGATCTGATTGTGTTTTTTGAAAGTTTTTTCTAATGTAATGGTATTGGTGCACAAGTCTCATTTGTTGTAAAAACTTTGAACACATCAAGTAAGCATAAATACCAAACTCATGCTGTTGTGTTGGTGTAATTGGTTGATGTAATGCTTACTTGATACTCAAGAAACTAATATGGGTGATGATGTCTTACATTTTTCAATTTAATTTATTTTTTATCAGATAATGATGGACACATTACAGGCGGTGATTTGATTACCATCGTTAGCATGACTAAGTTTCCTTCGTCTGATCTCACACTGGTTTTCCTGTTCCATAATTTTGTTTAAAGGGACTTAAAGTATACATGGACAACTAAAACCGTATTGATGAAATAGTGCAACACCTGAATGATATATGGAGCCCTTGCTGAATTTTTAGAGTACTTTATCAAGTTAAATTAATGTCCCAAGATGAGATGAGTTAGAGCACCGGCATTTATATTTAATAAAATTATCTTTTTTCCAATATATAAAAACTTGGTGATGTTGTTTGAAACTCATGGGTCGCCGGAAAGGTCGCCGGAATCTCCAGTTCAACCACCTGACCCAGACTCATGGGTCTCACCGAAATTGAACGTAACGTATCCACTGACCTTAAATCTATTGTACGTACTCACTGCCTGACAACCAAATCCCATGTTTGATTATCAATAAGAGCTCGATATTCATCGTCCATGGCAACGGACCAATAAGGGTCACAAAGAGCGGTGTAAGGAATATACAACGCATTGAGCGAGTATCAAGCTTGTGAGAACGTTTTGCTGAAAGATTAGGGTAGCTTGTGAGAACGTTCATAGTTTACATGACCATTTTCTATTCAAAATGGATGAAAAATTGACGGCGGGTACTAAATTGAAACTAAAATGATTGTTAGAGCAGTGAGGTGCAACAAACTATGATTAGGGCAGTGAGACGAAATCCAACTATTTTTAGGGTAGTAAGATGAAGTTTACTCATTTTTTAATAATCCTCATTATTGAAATATTCATTTTATTGAGTAGAACATAATTATAGATAATAAAAAAAAAATCTTCATTTCATTAAGGATTCTGTAGATTATCAAGAGTGTTGGCTTAGAGTAAAGGGTTGTTGTTACCCGTTGATGTTTCTTTGTTGTTTGTATAATTGTTGCTCCCTATTTGTTTCACAGTCCCCGTAGCTCGGATCATGAGGGTGATCATATAGTGGACTGGAGGTCTCAATTAGCCATATATATTATTCACTGTTACGATCTCTTAGTTATCAGTGACATATAATTGAAAGAAATAACACTAAAAGATAACTTAAAATACCAAAAATAGAATACGAAAGAATAGACAAAGGAATCTAACCGATCTTAACAAACTTAAGTTACATTAGAACAAATCGACTTTTATTGCAAATGTCGACTTTTATTGCAAATCGACTTAAGTTACAAATACATCTATTGCAAACCTGAAGAACAAAATTGTCGCGAGAAAATGGATGCTGACATTTTTCTGTAGGGGCTACGGTTTGGACGGAATCTGAGACCTGGACATTCAACCACGCATAAAAGTCTGTTTCTGGCGGACGTTATCGGGAACTCTTCAAGTAGCGGCGAATCTCCACACTAAACATGTCCTTGTATCGATCTATTGCTCTGTTTGTCAGACCGAGGAGGACACTACCTCGCACCTCCTCCTACACTGCCAGTTTGTCCAGGTCGTCTAGGCTTTGTCGGGTTTACAGGTTCCTATGTCCCCCCACTACCTTATGTGATTGGTTGTACGTGGTTTTGGTTCTGCCGGACATGGAGGCGAAAGGCAGGGTGGTAATAACCTTATGGGATTTACGGAAGGCAAGGAATGAAATTGTTTGGATAATGCTCCTTCGACACTCCAGAGTATCATAGCCACAGTCCTAAGCAACCAACTTAGCTGGATTGAAGCACATAGAGCTCGGTCAAAACCGACGGTCGCGGCTCGAGCAGGCAAACAGGGGGGACCCCACCTCCCCCGACATGATCGGCCGTTAATGTGGATTGGGCTATTTTCATTGATTCAGGGCAATTTTGTTAGGGTTGGATCTGCAGGACGGATCAAGGAGGGGTCTTGGAAGGTAGGAGTGGAACGGGTCTAGGACTCTTACGGCCTGAATTTGCAGAGGCAATAATGGCAATCTGGCAGGCTTTACAATGGATTCAGGAGCAGTCCCTCCCTATATAGTACTCATTTCAGTGATGCTCGATACCTGGTGCACTTGATCTAGGGGAGCCATCAGGTCTTCTCCCCTTTAGGTCGATTAGTTGATGACTGTGGATTCTTACTCACTACTCTCGAGGATATTAAAATCGAGTATATTTTTAGGACAACGAATGGCCAGCCCACTGATTAGCTCGGAAAGTCCGTTCTGTGTCTATCCAATCGTGATCCAAATTTACTATACCGGATGCACTAAGCTGTATTTTATCCAATTTCGAATGATAATATAAGCTGTCGTTCAAAAAAAAGTGTTGAAAGGATCCGGGGGAATCAATTGAGAACGTGCATGCAGAGGGCAAAACGCATGCATACATTTCCCAAAATACCCCTGCTCTCCTTTCCGGTGTGGGTACAAAAGTTTGAGGATAGGACAAGCGGGACCACACCTTGCAAAACCGCCATATTATATAGCATTAACTAACATTGCAAT
>JAYMTN010002615.1:0-10849 GCA_036897425.1 Erodium trifolium | reverse complement strand
TCTCCTTGGCTCGCCGCCGCAGTTCGTTGGGCTCACCAGCCACAGATCTGCCTCCCCAGCTCCTCCTCCGCTTGATCTACCACCCTACGCCCTTTTTTCTGGCCGAATCCTCTACCTCGCCACCCTCCTCCATCCTCCGGCCAGATCTGGCCATGAAGCTTCCCGGAGCTCAAGATCCACCGTCCACCTCCCTCACCCCACTCATCTTCCCTGCGTTGGACGTTAGTGGCCCTTGCCGTTCTTCCCTCTCAAAGACGCGCCACCCCCGCCCACTGCGAGTAACCACCCGAGCTCCGCCGCTCTTGCTCCGCCACCGCCCTACTCCGGCTACCCCCTCCCGTCTCTGACCTCGGCTTGGTGTTCCTAAGCCTTACATCCACCTAGCCGGCCAGATCTGCCAGCACAGTTCTCCAGCCGGCCAGATCTGCCGGCTCTACATACTCCCGCTCAGCCCCTAGTATCTGCCGACGACGGTTGGCCTCGAGCATCCCGACGAAGCTCCCTCCCTCCAACTTGTTATCCCGACGACGACGACCCGAGTTACTCTGGCCGAGCCCCTTTGCCATGCTTTTCCTCCAGCCCGACGACCAACCGTTCCCACTGTTCGCCGTCAGAGCTTCGCAGTCCGAGCATAGTACTCCTGCTTTTAGTTCTCTTACGACCTGTCCCATACCCCCGCCCCAAGAGGATCAGATCTGTTACCGTCAGCGCCGTCCGCCTCCCCCCTTCATTCCGAAGTCAGCCCCTATCATCGGAGTTCAGTCGCGAGTTAATCATGTTCATTGTAGTTGCTGTTTAGGTTATTATTTTGTTGTTTATATTTATGTTTATTTTGTTGCATGTCCCCTCTATCGGAATCTCGGATCTCCAATAGAAGTAGTGGTCGCTTTTGGCGGCGTGACCAATCAGATCGTTCTATCGACAATTCTCTTTGAAACGTTGATAAGAAAGACCGATTTGATAGTTGGTTTCTAGGCGCTGTGTCGTCCTGTTTGAGAGCAATCATCCCGCTGGTCGTCCCTCGGATTCCCGAGAACGACCGGTGGATGCAACGCTTGTTTGGTTTCGGTTGTAAGGTTTATTAAGATTAATGAGAATCTTTATTTCAAAAAAAATGATATCCGATCCTAGGTAAGAGGATATCGTTTCTTCCGTTTCTTGTATAATCTCGTCTAATTCGAGTTTGTTCAATTCCTTTAATAAAAGTTTTATTCAGATAAAACAAACACAAAAACTCAAATTTCATACACAAAATATCAAATTTCCCAATAATTATCAGTCAAATTTGGCTGTTAAGGTAACTCCAAACCCCATCTTTATTTTCAGGCTTTCAGCACTGTCGGATTGAGTTACTTGACTACAAACAAGTTACTGTGTGAGTGTGAGGTAACTGCACAGCCGGATTGAAACACGTGTCCATCTTCTCAGGCTTCTTACTGCTAGCCCTGTACTCTAGCATAATTTAGAAAAGGACCCTCTGCCTTCTCTAATTATGTTTCTGGCTTGGGCCATCATAGTTCGGTCGGTTCGGATATGGGCCTTGCTTTTGCTAATTTGAGATTCTCCAAGGATAGAAAAGTAAACTTGACAAAAAAAATCAAATTCTTTCCCAGTAAAAGGAAAATGCAGAGAAATATTGGTACAAAAGAAACAAATAAAAGTGTGTATATATTGTTGAAAATAAAAGAAATATAATAATTGCAACCAGCTGTGTCTCCAATTCCAAAATAGGAATAAAAATAATAAATTTTCCTCTCAGAGATATTCATAACATAACCGACCGTTTAATGTTTTCAAAAATTCCCGCCCCTTTCTCTCCCATTCAAAACATGTATTTTAAAATTTAAAAAGAAAAGAAAATATAGGTTAATTTTTCTATAAATAAAAATTCATTTTCCGCCTCTCTCTCTCTCGCTCAGATTCCCCAATTCTCTGTCGCTGATATATCTCCATCGTCGTCGAAGATGCGTGAGATTCTTCACATCCAGGGAGGGCAGTGCGGTAACCAGATCGGGGCCAAGTTCTGGGAGGTGGTCTGCGCCGAGCACGGCATCGACGAAACCGGGAGGTACCACGGCGAGTACACCACTCAGCTCGAGAGGATCAATGTCTACTACAACGAAGCCAGTTGTGGCCGCTTCGTCCCTCGCGCTGTCCTCATGGATCTCGAGCCCGGGACCATGGACAGCCTCAGGACCGGTCCCTACGGCCAGATCTTCAGGCCCGACAACTTCGTCTTCGGCCAGTCCGGCGCCGGGAACAACTGGGCCAAGGGCCACTACACCGAGGGTGCTGAGCTCATCGATTCGGTGCTCGATGTGGTCCGCAAGGAGGCTGAGAACTGTGACTGTCTCCAAGGTCTGTTTTCGAATCTGGATCTATCTTTGTTTTCGATTAGGTTTGTTTGTGCTCATTGAATTTTGGGGATTTTCCTTGCAGGGTTTCAGGTTTGCCATTCGCTCGGGGGAGGAACTGGATCTGGGATGGGGACCCTCTTGATATCCAAGATCAGAGAGGAATACCCAGATCGGATGATGCTTACTTTCTCCGTCTTCCCTTCTCCGAAGGTCTCCGATACCGTCGTTGAGCCCTACAACGCCACCTTATCTGTTCATCAACTCGTTGAGAACGCTGATGAGTGTATGGTGCTTGACAACGAAGCTCTCTACGATATATGCTTCCGCACTCTCAAGCTCACCACTCCAAGCTGTAAGCTCTTCTATTTCTCTTCTGATTTGTGTATAGATTCGTTTCATTTTCGGTACTTGTTTGGGGTGACATGACTCTTAGCTTGTGAGATTGTAATTTGGCACCGTTGTCTACAGTTTGTGTCAATAATGGTTGCAAAACTCTTATTATGAGCTTATTTCTTTTGATATTTGCATATGGTATTGCTGATTTGTTGGGCTTAGTGTTTAGATAAATGGTTTCAACTGCTCTTCAAATTCTTTTGCTGATTCGCTCTTAGAATTGCCTCTTTTTGTGTATATTTGTGCTTTCTAATAGATTAGATTGATATCAGTTTTATCAACTATGATTCTGAAATTTGTGTTTGAGAGAGCAGCTTGTTAACTCTGATTACTTAACACTTGGATGAACTTAGAATTTATGATCATGTTGTAAGAGCAAAGCTGGTAGATGTTATGTGTAGATTTGTAACATATTGTGTTTGATTTTGTTTCATTGTCGCTTTACTGGTCTTTGTTTTGTGGTTCAATTGAGGATTTGAATCATTTGATGTCTCTGCAATCTTTTTTAATTAATTATGATTGAAACCTCTAGTGTGGTTTATTTAGAGAAGCTCTAATCTAGTTTGTATGACCATATGTGGTTTGAATTGTATATAGATTCATGACATTTTGTTTTCAATTTGGGTCAATTTTGATTTTCTTAATGTTTGTTCATGTTAACAGTTGGAGATTTGAACCATCTAATCTCTGCAACCATGTCTGGGGTCACATGCTGCTTGAGGTTCCCGGGACAACTGAACTCTGACCTGCGAAAGCTTGCTGTCAATCTTATCCCTTTCCCTCGCCTCCACTTCTTCATGGTGGGTTTTGCTCCCCTGACATCCAGAGGCTCCCAGCAGTATAGGTCCTTGACAGTCCCTGAGCTCACCCAACAGATGTGGGACTCGAAGAACATGTTGTGCGCAGCAGGCCCCCGCCATGGGAGGTACCTCACTGCCTCAGCCATGTTCAGGGGCAAGATGAGCACCAAGGAGGTTGATGAGCAGATGATCAATATCCAGAACAAGAACTCATCTTACTTTGTGGAATGGATCCCGAACAATGTGAAGTCCACAGTCTGTGACATCCCCCCAACTGGTTTGAAGATGGCCTCTACATTTATTGGGAACTCCACCTCCATTCAGGAGATGTTCAGGCGTGTGAGCGAGCAATTCACAGCTATGTTCAGGAGGAAGGCTTTCTTGCACTGGTACACCGGAGAGGGCATGGATGAGATGGAGTTCACAGAAGCTGAGAGTAACATGAATGATCTGGTGTCTGAGTATCAGCAGTACCAGGATGCTACTGCTGAGGAGGACGAGTATGAGGAGGAAGAGGAAGAATATGAAGCTGAAATGTGAGGAGAGAGATTTGGTTGGCAGACTCCTGCTAGAGTATGGTTGTTTCCGGCAGCTTGTATGCCATTTTGTCTTGAATTAGAGATATGCTTATGTACTTTTGAATTTGCAGACAGAAAATGAAAGAGATTTTGAAATCAAGTAATATACATTTAGAAATGGATCAAATTCATTGCATTGTTCATATTCTATAGCTGCTTGTACCATTGAATTTGCAGAGAACAAGAAATGCTTTTCTTCCAAGCTTTCAGAAAAATATGAAGGGCTTAGATTGAAGTGTTAATAATTCACAACTTAATTAGTGTTTGGACATTCTGTTTATCAATTTGACGTTTCAAATAGATCGAGATTGAACATAATATTAGAGCTTGAAGATAGTATATTGGTAGTCATATGCGCTAATACTCCACACTTAATAAGTATCTTAGAACTTCCATTGAGTTTTAAGGTGGATCAAGCCTTAAGAAAAACTCTCCACTCTAAGAGGCACATATTGGAGGAAATAGAACACATAAAAGTAAAAGCAGAAGAACTTGAACATTAAGATTTACAATGCAAGTGAGAAGAACAGTACAAGTTAGATTAGATCTTGAATTGCCACAAATCCAAAGTTGAAATTTGATTTTTAGACCAGAGGAAATATGTAACAAACTACATTTGACGATTTGATTATCATATTGCAACAAAACTAGAAATTGAAGGGTACAAAAACCATTTCATTTACAACACACGACAACAATAACTATTCTAAGTTCCAATCTAGCCACCTTCTACTCCTTACCGTCATCCTCTTTGACAACCTTGTCTGCAACTACCTTGACCTTATTACACTCATAATCTGGCATGTGAGCTCCAAACTCCTCAGGAACAACCGGGCGCCTGTTACCAAATACAGTCCATAGACAGAGAACAACAAATGCTCCTAAAGCTCCACAAGCAGTACCAAATATCATGGAAGCAAGCATTTGGAAGACACAATCTCCCTTCCTGTGAACCTCCACCGGCTTAATGTGCTCAACAACAACCTTAGGATCCAATGGCTCGGAATGCATCCACTTTGGGACATGCCTCAGCTTAAAGCTCCATGAATACACAGAACATGTCTGTGAAGATTTCCCATTTGAGGAGCTCAATCCTACAACCACCTCCTCCTCCTTCCACACTTTCGATAGATCAATTGGGCATGAGACAATCGAATTAGCCGGTCTAGACTTCCCATCTTGACTCAATCTAACCTCTAGCCGCCTTGAAGCAGCTTCATAATCAACCCAACAATGCAATTTCAAACCACTATTTAACACCAAATTAGCAGAGCACACATTGCTAACTCTAACAGATACAAGACTACTCACATCTATCCCCACATGGTTATCATTCATATCACCGTACTTAGCATCCTTAAAAGTGTCGAATTCAACAGCAACAAACCTAACCTTGCTCTTGCTCTTGCTTTTCCCAAGGGAAAACCCAAAAGGGTCATCATCAAAAACACTACCATTAAAGCCGATTGGGACCATGAAGAAAGCCAGGCCATCTCCATTGTCCCTTGACATGGAGAAGGAGAAGTAAGTGGAGAAAGAAGCCAACTCTCTGTGCTTACCTTGAAGAAGCTTGATGGGTTTCTTGTACATGAGCCTCCCAGCACTGGAGCTCGAAGGACCAGTCAGCTGAACCACAGACCCATTTCCAGCAACTCTTGCATCTCCATAGAGAGCAACACTGGACTCAAAGCTCAGATCTTTACCAAAGCTTTTGAAGGCAAAAGAGGAGCTTGGGTCTGAGGCAAAGCTTGTTGGGGAGAAGAAAATAAGGAGAGTAAAGGCTGTGAGGTACCTGGAAGAGGGCAGTAAGGCCATGGCTGAGATGGGATTGAGCCCAAGCTTGAGGATTGAGAAGAGAAGGAAGATGAAGAAGAAATGGGAGGTTGTGTTGGAGGTTGCCAAAATTAAATACGTTTACTCCTTTCTGCAACTATTCTCTTTTCACTCCTTTTCTTGCTCATGGAATATACAAACACTTTGCTGTTATGTCCCTAAAGTTTCCCTTATTTACCATTACAGCCCCACCCATATAATACCACCATATCTATTCTTCCAAAATGTTTTCCGGGTTTTCGAGAGCAACCAGTGGATACAACGCTTCCACTATTCGATCTATGTGGTTCGATTTGTAAGATTTATTAACTATTAATGAATCTTTCGGTTTAAAAAATAATTTTTTTTAAACAAGCAAGAAAGAAAAATGGGTATGCATGTATGTGATGGTGATTACTGAAGAAGCCGCGCCTAAAATGAGCCGCATGCGTAGGATACCACCAGAATTCTGTGTGTTGTGGCCGGGGCGTATCGTACACCGCACCTACTTTAGCATGGGAAGAACTGATGTGTTCTCCGTAGTAAAATAGGTGATTAAGATGCATTATTTAATCTAGGGCTGCGAGCAAATTAAAAGCTAGGGCTCAGGTAATGGGATTGGTATGTGAGAAATGCAGAAACAACACCTTCCCAAGCAAGTAAACAAAAGTGTATAATAAAACACACTATTCCAAAGTTTTATGCACTCAGTCCATGCTCCATAGCTATTACACAAGACCAAGTTCAAATCTTTCTTCACTTCTCTAATCTATTATGGGTCGAACAAGAGGCTTTGTTAAACGAACAAATGAGACATCATGGTAACTAAACACATTCAGCAACAACAATGTGAAGGAACATTGTCTCCCCCGTTGGGATAAAGCCGTATACAACATAAAGACTGACACTCGACGTGAGGAGCATTTAACATTGACAGAAACAAGACCACTCTGCTTTGTGGGCATTTAAACAACATGAGATGGCACAATCAGCTATATATAAGTTACTAACGCAAAGACAAACAAATGAACAACTGGGACTGTGGGAGGTTCCTATCGACCTTGACTGTGACGTTTTATCGAACATGATCAGATTGCTACCAAGAAAGAAACATTATTCAAGAAATGGTACTTGAAGGACCACCAAGTTAAGTGTTTAGTCACAACCAGCTGGAAGCAAAGATGAACCCCAAAAAAGTAGGGATGGACCATAAGCCATCTCTGCTTTTTTAAGACCTATATCTATATGTTTCTCGGTAATTGGTGTAAGACCTATTTTAACAACAGCTTGAGCTTCAGCCTGGCCTTAAAAGAATCATAATCAACAATGTCGTGGACATACCCCAAAGATTTCAGTATCTAACCTTGAAAAGATTCCTCTTAGTTCCTTTCCCACAAGATAGTCAACACGCAAGAACTAGAATTAACGACAACGAAAAAATACAATCATGCGCAAAGCCCATTACCGTCTATGCAAATAAAACATGTGCAAAGCTGGGATTTTTTTTTTATATCGACAGTTTCTAGTGTAATCTCTAACTTATTTTGTATGTATCAAGATTTGAACTCAACTTATGTTGGTTCAAAGCTGGGGACTCTGGGCAACACAAGCACAGTACACATATCTCCAAACATTATTGTATGCAAGATTTTATGTATGGTGAAAGTGGTGTATGGCTTTTGTTGCACAAAAGCTATAAAAGGCACAAAAGATAGGAAAGTGGAAACTTAAGGGTGCTTTTGTGTCATGAAATATTATTCAACTGCAAGAAAAGAAGCTAGCATATGCCTTGGGAGGCACAGCATGTTGGAGAACCATTAGATACTAAACTATTTATAATAAATAAACAATTATCATATCCTAAGCTTTAATCTCTCTCTCTCCATGTGCATGATCTTCAACCTAGGACTTGCAATTATAAATACCAACCTCAACCTCAACCTCAACTTCCCAGTGTCTTCTAGAGTAGTCAGAGTAAACTAATGATACTTGAGAGTTGAATTTCTAGGTAGAATATGATAGTTTAACCATGTTAAAGCAAGGGCCCAAGTGAAATTGACTTTCTCAACTTGCTTATTCATTGTACATGTTGGGTAACGTGGATTTATACAATCGTTTGGTGAAATCGTCGTTGGACTGCAGAAGGGTCGGCGTTTTGGGGCTTTATGGCTGTTGATGGCGTTCTTAGACCTCATAAACCATTGATCTGGCTCAACTTTTCTTAAAGTAACATGCATTGGTGCACACTCAACAAAAAACACTTGTCTTTTGCTGTTAATCATTTCCAATTGAAGTCAAAATTATAATTTGAGTATGCTCAATCACAATGATCAAGTTGTTGAGACTGACCCTACTAAGGATGAGAAACAAGTCTACAATGTTATGGATACATCATCTGTACCAACATTTCCTTAATCCCTAAATTATCCAATTGAAGCATTTCAATTTCAACTAATAAATCTGAGGAAATGTGATTACTTTGGAGTCAACAAAGCACCGCTTGTCCGGGCGTGGTGAGTGCAATGTCCTCTTCCTCCAACTCGTCTGCCTTAAGGATCTTGAGCAATTGCAGAAAGCTTGCAATGTGGTGTCTGATTCTGCCCTAATTGAAACCAAATCGGCCATATCAGGGACTAAAACGAAATGAAATTGATCTCATTGGAGAAGAGGTCGGCCTTCTTCTGATCATCGCCACGGATGTTGACTGCCTATGAGGCTGGACGCTGCCGGTGGGTCTCTAAATTGATCTTCTTCGCCGCCGGTGCTATCTCCGGCGACTGCACTGCCTCTCCCGCGCTCTTTTCTCTCTGGCTTGGCAGTTGTGTGATTGTCAGGGCCTCAACTGTAAACGGGCTTGAGAGAATGGAAGCTGGGCTTGGGGCTTACGGCCCAAAGGCGAGAGATGATTCAATTAACCCAGACGTAGTTGTTTTCAGCAAGACAACACGTCTTCTTCATGAGACCAGCCTTGGTCGGCATGCAGAGAGAGTCGAGCCAAAACTTGCAGAGGACAAGGTGGACTTTAGAGCTGAGAGGCAGGACTGAGAGAGATGCAACTTTTAATTAATGTTGTTGTTTGCAGTAGTATTTATATTAGGGTTTCCTTTCATCTCTAGCTAGTGAAGATTGTAGAGAAACCCTTGAAACAAGTGCAAGGCTCAAGCTTGAAGCAAGCTTGGAGCCATCTATATGATCGGAACATCTATCCTTTGAATTAAAAGTCCAACAATTGTAGCTTACAACCCTCTCTTCTTTATTGAATCGTCACACTGGTATCAGAGTCTTCCGATGCAGCGAACCATGATAGAGAAACCCGAAGTGAAGGAACAAAGCATGGCTTCCATCTCGGAAAAGGTGGATAACATTCAAGCACAGGTTCGGACCAACCTTCAGGGATTCTTGCCAGGATTGACACGATGCATCTCAGTCAATTCGAACTCAAAGTAATGCTTGAACAGCTCCTCGCTCAAATTCCTCCCCAAAACACTCAACAACAAGCTTCGACGAGCCAAGTGGGGGGAATTCGGACTGCAATAAGTCACCAGTTCCTGATATGGCCTTGCAAGACAACGTTGAGCTGGAGAGCAACACTCGATCTTGGCGCGAAAATATACTCCATTCAGGAACTACCCAATGCAACGACCCCTACCTAGAGAAGCTCAAACCCATGCTACTGAAGCTCGCCTACTTGATCATGAACCACAAAATCTCGAGCAACCCCATCCCTTACATAACCATACCACCAACATTACCTTTCCAAGATTTGATGGCACAAATTTTTCCTCCTGGATTCAAAAATGCCTTAATTACTTCGCCTTGTATGATATTGCAGATGAACTTCGAGTCCAACTCGCATCGTTACACTTCTCGGGAAAGGCAAAGACATCGTGTCACGCCCCAAATCCGGTTTTGACCGGACTCGAGACGTGACTTTAAAACCATAGATAAAATCGACAATTTTAAATAAGTTCAAATAAATACTCCTTTTCAAAATCGTAAAACATAACCGTCAAATGAGTCAAAGCCCAGAGCCACCGCAAGTTCAATACAAAAAAAAATACGTCTCTAAACAAAATGAAACCGAGGTCCTCTAAGCTACCTAGCTTCGAGGTGTCCTCTACTCCAACTCCCCAACGAAACCTGTAAGAAACAACAATAATAAAAGGGGATGAGCATTGACGCTCAGTAGGGAGAGTATCCCGGTTAAAAGTCCGACTAAGGCATGCCAACAAGCAAAACAAAATAAAGACTTCAGGCAGACAAAACACCAAGTTAAGACTTCACTCCAAGAGGAACAATCCTACCATTGACTGAGACATAACCGAACCAATGGACCAACGCCCAACCACAAACCTCTCTCACCCGTTTCCACCATGGAATCCATAACGACGGACATACCACACGTATCACGAAGCATTTAATATCACATAGAACATTTAATACCACAAGGGAATCACATATCAAAACACCCAGTACACACATAGAAGGTTTATATCACATAACATTATTATATTCATACTTATTATCACTTAGTCGTTAATGCCGGATCACTTAGCATGGCTCAATTATCTTATCCTCCCGGATCACATAGCACGGGGAATATCACTAAGTAGCACTAAGCATCAGTATTTCTTATATAGCACACATCACGTAATAGTTTACTCATATAGCACATAGCACGCATTAGCTTATTCACATAGCACATAGTAATCATTAACAAAGCACATAGCTCATAGCTTTCCTTACCCATAACACATAGCCTCCCTTACACACGGCACAAAACAACTAGTCAACATAATCACATTCCTTAACATGTTCTCCTAGCACTTAGCAATCATCGAGAGCACACAACATCCAACATGTGAATTCAAACAATCCTACGGGCTCGACATGGCCCACTACCAGCACG